>CAUYQV010106743.1:0-24112 GCA_963574575.1 Galagoides demidoff
TGTTGATACAATGATTAACCAAATGACATGAAATTTATGTTAACCAGCTTGATGAAAGTGTTTCAAATTGTATATGAAACAGCACAATGTACCCCATGTTTGCATCAATGTATACAGAGATCAATTAATAAAAAAAAAAGAATCTTTAACATTATATTGTACTCAGACATTAGTCATCAGTAATGTTTGTTTTTCTGTTTATGTTCACTTCCATGGCAACTAATTGCTCCTGGCTACTTAATATTATCTATGTAGTGACAATGCTCAAATTTATCACCTTTGATAAATTTAGACACTTACCTCCTAAACTCTAAATATTTAGCTACTTGATACCTTTGGTAAGATGTTATTAGGCATTTTGAACGTATTTATTTATTTTTAATTTAATTTTTATTAAATCATAACTGTATACATTTATGGGATACAATGTGATGATTTGATGTACAATATGAATTGCTTAAATCAAACCTATTAACATAACCATCATCTCACTTATTTATTTTTTGTGGCAAGACATTTGTAATATACTCTTACTTGTTTTGAAATGTACCCTTGCATTGTGCACATATTTAATATTTCCCAAACTGCACACCTGATTTCCCCAACATTCCTTATTCTCTTAACTTTCCAAACTCCATCCAAATGCCATCTTTGCAGTTGGTTCTCTTTTTCTTCTATGTTTCACATAAAACTGACCAGAAATTCTTTCCGCATCTATGCAGATCCGACCACTCCTCACCATGTCTTCGCTATCACCCATATTTAAGCCACTAACATCTGTTGTCCTGATGGTCTCCTTACATCTACTCAGGGGCCCCCACCAGTTTATTCTCAATACAAGTATACTTTGTGAAATTTAAGTTATTTTATGTAATTCGGCTCTTAAAAATCTGAAACAGCCTCTGTTTCACTTAGAATAAAAGTCAGTGTTTTACAAAGTCCTACAAGGCGAGTGTTCTGCAGCAACCCGATTTCCATGCCTAACTTTGCTTCACCCATTTGGGCCTAGCTGAACTGTCACTCCTGCTGTTCCTTGTATGAGTCAGGAACACTGCTGGGTAGAGGCCTTTGCTCTAGGCTTTTCCTCTGCCTAGGACATTCCTCTCCTAAATGCTCTTTGGAAATATTCTGTCTGGAGCCCTTTTTTCCTAGATGACCATGTGTTAAGCTTTTTAAGGTCTTCAAGTCACTACTAAAATCTAGTATATCACCTGTACTTGTGACTTATACTAAATCCACACTGCTGGCATTATTGTGCCAAAATAGAAGGCAAGCTCTAACTAGAATATTAAATGAATAGAGAATATATTTCTAACACAAAAATACCACTTATGGAATTTAAAAATGTTTTCTCTTTTATTAATATCTATAGCAGATAATAGAATATTTAAAGCAAAAAAGTTATGACATATAGATTTTTAAATATATGTAGAAAATTTATTTAAAATAAGAACATAAAAGATGGAACATGGGAAAAATGATGTTATACTATTTAATGATCTTTAATGATAAATAAAGGATATAATATTTTGTGGGTGATGATAATAAATGATGTTATTGTATACTCTAGAACTGCTTGCTTCATATGGTAACCACCACCACTAGTAGCAAGGAGGTGCCTGTGACTCAAAGGAGTAGGGCGCTGGCCCCATATGCCAGAGCTGGTGGGTTCAAACCCAACCCCGGCCAAAAAAAGAAGAAAGAAAAAGGTAAATTTAATTTAAATAAATTAAAAATTATACTGTAAATTTAGTTGACATGTGACTACAGCTATAGTGACAAGTGACTACAACATTGGACAAAAAAGATATGAAATATTTCCTCATTATTGAATGTTCTAGTATATAACACTAAAATCACCAAAATCACCAAAAATCACCCCATGTTTTAAAGTAAACAAACAGATTAGAATTGGAATGCCAGTTAATAGTCCATCAAAAATGTTGTAAGAGGAAAAACAAACAAGAGATGAGGTAAAGAGAAAACGGTTATCGAGCACCAATGTTATACTTTAAAAAACTTGAAAAAATAGTAATTTTTTTATATGGAATGAGAAAAAACCCTGAATAGTCAATATAATTCTTAGAAATAAAAACACATGTGGAGGCAAAACACTACCAGACTTCAGGTTATACCACTGATCTATACAGATCAAAACAACATGGTCCTGGCACAAAAATAGAGATGTCAATATATAAACTTAGAATAGAGAATCTAGAGATGAATCCAGTCATGTATCATCATTTGATCTTTGATGAGCCTAACAAAAACATGGAATAAAAATCCCTATTTAACAATGATGTTGGGAGAACTGACTAGAGACCTGCAGCAGATGGAAACTGGACCTACACTTCTCACTACTAATAAAAATTGATTCAAGATGGATAAAAGATTTAAATTGACGACACAAAACTATAAAAATACCAGAAGAATGCAAGAGAAACACTTGTATACATTGGCCTAGGAAAATATTTTATGAGAAAGACCTCCCTAGAAACTGCAGCACCACCAAAAATGAATTACTGGGATTTGATCAAGCTAAAAGCTTCTGTACAGCCAAGGTCACTAAACTATAGTAAACAGACAGCCCGCAGAATGGGAGAAGATTTTTTCATGTTGTGATTCTGACAAAGGTCTGATAACTAGAATCTACAGAGAAGTCAAGTTAATCAATAAGAATGAACAACCCCATTTCTTTGTTAGCAAGAGACCTAAACAGAAACTTCTCTGAAGATAACAGACGAATAGGGAACAAACACATGAAAAAATGCTCGCTGTCTTTAATCATCAGAGAAATGAAAATCAAAACCAGTTTGAGGTATTGTCTAACTCCAGTAAGATTAGCTTACATCACAAACTTCCAACTGCAGATGCTGGCATGGATGTGGAGAGAAGAGAATACTTCTACACTGCTAATGGGATTGCAAACTAATATAATTATAATCTTTATGGTAAGAAGTATGGAGAATCCTCAAAGAACTAAAAGTTGACCTTCCATTTGATCCTGCAATCCCAATACTAGATATCTACCCAGAAGATATCATTTTAGCACAGACATTTTACCAGAATGTTTATTGCAGCCCGATTCATAATTGCCAAATGTGGAAGCAACCCAAATGCCCATGAATAGATTAACAAATTGTGGTATACATATACCATGGGATCCTATTCAGCCTTAAAAAGATGGAGATTTTACATCTTTTATGTTTACCTGGATGGATCTGAAACACATTCTTCTTAGTAAAGTATCTCAAAAATGGGGAAAAAAGTATCCACTGTACTCGATACTATTATGAAATCAATATATAAACACACACTCATACTAATGATAGAACACAAATATAGTCTAGCAAGGGTGAGGGGAGAGGAGAGGAGAAGGAGGTAGGGGGACTGCTAAGAGGAGGGAGGGCAATTGGTGGGATCTCAGCTAATGTGCACAATGCAAGGATATATTTCAAAATAACTAAGAGTAATTTTAAGTGTCTTACTACAAAAAATAAGTGAGGAGATGGTTATGTTAATCAGTTTGGTTTAAGCATTCCACACTGTATATCAAATCATCTCATTACATCCCATAAATGTATACATTTATAATGTTAATTAAAGATTAAATCAAAACATTTTTAAGAAAGAAAAAAATGTTACAACTGAACCCTACAACTGTATCTATTAATTGTGCTCAATGTAAGAAACATCTTTCCCCCCCAAGGAACATGGAACATTTACCAATGAAGGCAATGTGATGGACCATGAAATAAATCTCAATAAATTTGAACAATACAAAACTAGTCACACCATATATTCTCATTAAATTGTAATTATATTAATAATGAAACACATAAAAACTTTAATCAAATTATTTAGAAATATAAAATCTTATGTAAATAATGTATTAGTAAAAGGAAATCTAAACATAAAAATAAGAAAAATTTGTATTATATGATTATTAAGATCCAGTACAGATGATCCTTCCTTACAGTGGGGTTACATCCTGATAAACCCACTGTAAGTTCAAAATGTTATAAAATTGAAATATATTTAATATACCTAACTTACTGAATGGCCTAGTTTTGCCTACTCTACTTAAACTGACTCAGAGCACTTATTAATATATTGGCTTATTGGTCAAAAATATCTAACACACAGCCTATTTTATAATAAAGTGCTGAATAGCTCATAATCTATAGAATATTGTAGAAAAAGTGAATAACAGAATAATTGTATGGGATTGAAGTGCAATTTCTGTACTTCACTGAGTGTCCCCTTTGCATGACTGTAAATATGGTCATTGTAAGTCAAACTATTGCAAGTCAGGGACCATTTTTACATCAAAATCTATGGAGTGAATACTTAAAGATTTAAAATATTTATATGAGAAAACAAATCTAAAAATCTAAAATCAATAATCTAAGCCTCCACCATAGAAATCCAGAGTTTACTTGACTTTCCTATGGGTCATTAATATAGGAAAGATATAAATGATGATGAATGGATATTTCATTGTATTTATTATTTACTTTTTAAAACCGAATCTTGCTAATGTTTATAATGTCTATTTTAGGAAAACATACTTTAGGAAAGAAGTTGAAACATTATTCTGATATTGTTTTGATTTGTTTCCTAAAAGTAAATTTCCATCCCACCATGAAAAAAAAAAAAAAAGAAATCCAAAAAAGAAAGAGAAAATTATACCCAAAATGAGTAGGAAAAGGTATTGAAAATAAAAGCAGAAATGAACAAAATAGAAAGTAGATAATCAATAGAAAAAACCAACAAAACTAAAGTGGTTTCAGTGAAAACATTAATGAAGTTTACAAAGCTTTACCATGACTTACCAAAATAAAAAGAGACAAAAGGTTATCCGGATCAAGCAAATAAAAATGGGGTATTTCTAAAAATACTGTAACCAACAAAAGAATAATAAGAAATATTATTTGTAGCTGTAACTTTGACAATCTTGATAAAATAAAAATATAACTTGAAATCAAAAAATCGCCAAAACTGACACCAGAAACATTAGAAAATTCTGAATAATTATATTGTAACATCTGAGACATAATAAGGAAGACATTATATTTGTTCTTATCTTTACTGCTCAACTTAGGACCTAAATTGTCAACCAATGTAAGAGAATATCTACTCACTTGGGTAGAATACTCCATTTGAGTTAAGAAATCGCCAGAGCTAGTAAGAGAGCTCATAAAGTATGCCGTATATAAGATTTTCTAAAAAACAAAATAGTTTTGGCACATCACAATAATGACTAGAAGATGAAGGTATGATTTTAGGTAGCAACTAATTAACTTGTGAAAACCATATGAAAGTTTTGTGTACTATTTCTCACATACTAAACATAAAGTTTAAGGATATGGATGAAAAAGAAGTTATTTCTTGTTGAATTAAAATGTGTAACTTTCAAAAATACTGTGAATTTAAATGCAATTCAGATCTGAATTTTGAAGATTTATTTCCCCTTTTTATGAAACTGATACTGAAGTTTATACGAAAGGATAAATATCAACAAACACTAAAGAGAATTTGAACAGAAGCTCAAAAAGGAGTAAATGCTTTATAGGCCCTGCATTTTGTTTCTGGTAATTATATATACAAGAAAAGACAACTGCACTAATCAATAAAAATATGAAGTTCAGTAATACTCTAACCTTATTTTTTAATGTATTTTCACTCTTTATTACCTCCTCAATAAAGATGTATAAGAAAGAATTGAAAGGAAAAGCAGAGGAGGAGGGAAAGCAGGGGAATGGATTACTTTCTCAGGATTACTTTTTTTTCATGGAAAACAAAAAGTTCAAATAACCAGGTAATCCAACCCTTCTTGTATACTCAGCATCTGTAATAGTGTTTTAGTAAGTATTTGGTGATTGAAAGAAAATATAACTGAAGGCACATGTTAGAATTGGAACCACCAATCAGTAGAAGCCACTGGGGAGCTACTCTCCATATGATGAAAACACAGAATTAGATATATAGTTTATGTATCAGACACTAAAGATAGTTATACATGAATTCAAGACATATATATGAAACTAAAAAGAAGAAAGAATAGGACAATATTTGTATTATCTTGGAATAAAAATAGACTTTTTAGAGAATAATCCAATAAAATAAAAACTTCAAATAACTAAGTTATCTAAATTAACTAGATATTAATTTTGAGAAAATAAGATGGGTTGATCTCTTTGAAAGGTACACTGGAAATTGCTAAACCTAAATTTACATATTATATACATATATATAAAATGAATATATTTACATGTATTCATTCATTTGGAGAATTAAAAACATTGGGAATTCAGTTGATATTAACTTTTTAGAGCAGAATGCCTAATATGATTTTTTTTTTTTTTGAGACAGAATCTCACTATGTCCTCAGTAGAGTGCTCTAGTGTCATAGCTCACAGCAACCTCAAACTTTTGGGCTCAACTGATCCATCCTCTTGCCTCAGCCTCCCTAGGTTGCTGGGACTATAGGTGCCTGCCACAACACCCCGCTATTTTTTGTCATTGTTGTTGCTGTTGTTTATTTAGCAGGCCCAGCCGAGTCCCAACCCACCAACCCTGGTGCATGTGTCCAGCACTCTAACTGCTTAACTATGTGCACCAAGCCTAATGGGATGTTTTTAAGATTACATGAGTGATTCTTTCATCATTTCTCTATATTGATTCCCTATACTATTTCATTGCAAAGCCTCTCTAATTTTTTTTGTTGTTGTTTGAGACAAAGTATGAAGCTGTTGCCCTAGGTAGAGCACCATGACATCATAGTCCACAGCAACCTTAAATTCTTGAGCTCAAGCTATCCTCTCAGCTTGGTTTTTCTACTTTTAGTAGAGATGGAGTCTTGCTTTTGCTTGGGCTTGTCTCAAATTGGTGAGCTCAAATTATCCACCAGCCTTGGCCTCCCAGAATGCTGGGATTACATGCGTGAGCTACTGCGCCTTGTCACCCCTCTAATTTTTATCTATCTGTCTCTTTCCAATTAAGAGTGTACAAAAAAAAAGAATAGGTAGAAAAAGCAGAGGAGGAGGGAAAGCTGGGGGAAGGATTACTATCTCTGACCTTTTTTCTAGCTAGCTACAACCAATGTGATACATTGCAGGGAAAGGAATATAAAAGATTATAATATAAGGAACTTCTGGGTCAGACTTTTCAATGGAGGGTGAATGTTTTCCTGTAACCACTTGGCTTTTCCATGCTGTTTAGACTAGAAAGATTTGTCAGGCTACGAATTCTCTGGTTTGTGCATGAGACAAAAACACTCCAGAAGGGAAAATTCCCCAGGATAGGAGGAGCAAAGCCACCGCACCAGAAGGAAATAAATATTAGGTAACAGAGAAATGCCTCCATCTTGTTTATGAACAACTGTACAACATGCAATTAACTATGAGGCCGTAGTTTATATAGAGATTACCTTAAATGAATAGTGTTCACTAAAACCATTACTTGGCTTCCAAAAATAAGAGAAGTGGTAGTGCATTGTTTCTTCTGATTATACTTTTTACTTAATTAGAAATTATGGTTGGCAATATATCCTACAGATGTTCTCTGCTGAGTGTTATCAATATTGAGCATATTAAGGTTTTTATTTTAAACTTTTATGAAGATTCTTAGGACTGTAAAGATGCTTATTTGCTCGTCTAATTTTAGTAAGGCACAATCACCTAAATTGCTCTGGCTGCAAAAGAAGCCAGAATGACAGCTGAAAGAGATGAAACATAATCACCCCGGCTTCTTTCATGTCTTACTGTAGAGAATCAATGGGTTTAGCAAAAGCATGCATATATCATTTCAAAGAAAATAGGATAAAATGGGCTTGTAAGTGTAATTTAGAAACTCTGATTATCATGTATCTTTTCTGCTAAACAATATTTTAATGAATTACAAAGTCAGAATAACATTATCCTGTGATTACAGATTAATGAAATGGTCTTTGATAGAATACATGTTAGAACACATGGTAGAAGAGAAGGTAGGGCCCAAATTCTGGAAAGGTAGTTTGCAAACACATACATTGGAAAGACTATTATAGCAAGAACAGCTATATAGTTTCTTTGATATCCATGTGCATGTCACCTTACTTTAAGCTTGTCTTCCTTTCCTTTCTAGGAAAATGTACAAGGATGTGTAGGTTTGAATGTTTAATACAGGCTTATTTAAGAGATGAAGATGCATGAGAGCCTGAATACCAATATGCCAATTACACATTTAATTTTTGCTTTCTTGATAAACTTTGCAGTTGACCATGACTTTAAAAGTTTTTATGATAAATACAGTATCTCAGATTACAGTTTTTTATTTCCTTTCTAGGCAAACATGATTAAGGCCTATAATTTAGGGCTACTAGGAAATGATTTTATCACATTGTGATTAATAAACTAGTTATCATAGGATAGATTTTGACAAAAAGAGCAGTTACCTAGTTTATAAGTCCAAACACATAAGTTTTGTGAACATATATGTATATATGCATATAAAAAATTATTCGCTAAACTCAGCCATCATTGTCAGGGTTTATTTTTGACTCCTATAACAGAATACCACAGACTGGATAGTTAATAATGAACACAAGTTTATTTTCTCATAATTATGAAGACTAGAAATTCTAAGAGCGAAAGGCCAGCGCCAGCATTTTGCAAGAAATTTCTTACTACATCTTCTCATGGCAAAGGGGAAAGGGGGTGAACTTATCCTTTTATAAGAAACCCCTTGTCCTGAAAACAAACCACTCTCCATTCAGCAGAGCAGAGCCCTTGTGGTCTAATCACCTCTTGAAAGTCCCACCTCCCACAGTGTGGATCATGTTTCCAGCACAGGAACTTTGGGAGACACATTTACACAGTAGCACTCCTCCTTCTAAATGATTTGCATCAATCCTTGTGCAAATTAATTTTACACAATAGCATTTAAGGAATAAATTTTTTTCAATATAATAGATTTAAAATGTTATGTCTTGAAATAATAATTTGATTTATTTCCATAATACAGAGAAATTTTTAATTTAGGAAGTTATTCATATTGAATACTTATTATTATAATCTTTATACTTTGTCACAAATCAAGAATAATTTCCATGAAATAAATCTAAAGTAAAACATATAAGTTCAAAAGTTTGAAACTAGGATCTCTCAGGTGCAGTCAAATTAAAAATTTTATTGTCTCATTTTGAAAGATCAGGAAAGTAGATTTACAACTGAAATAATTACTTATTGAGGTATGACCAATTTGAGCAATTATCATTCCTGTAAGTAAAGTGATTGAGTCTTAAGTCTTGTTTTAGAAGAGGAATGATGGAGAATTGGGTGGGGGATTACTAATGGAATAAACATATTCAAATTTGGAATCAAGTCTAGAGTTAAACACAGAAAGTCAAAATTCTTTCAACAGCCAGTGTGATCCTACAGGATCTGGCCTTACTATTGCCTCGCCCAGGTTCCTGTGCCCTCCCTATGCTCTAGCTGTGTTGGACTTCCTGAGGTTCTTCAGATTCAACCAGGCAGATTCCTAACTCTATACATATGGAATGATTGTCTCCCAGATATTCATGCTTCCTTTGTCACCTCTCTTTGTGTCATCTAGTGAGTGAGGTTTCTTCCTGAAACCCCTTTGAAACACACCTAATAATCTCCTACACTCACTGTCCTCTTCCCTGATTTATTTTTCACAATGGTTAATTTTATATTAATATTATATTGTATTGTATTATAGACTGCATGTTTGTATTACCCTGGAATTCATATGTGGAAACTCTAATCCCTAGTGGAACTCAATCCGGACGTGATGTATTTGGGGAGTAATTAGGTTTAGATGAGGTCATGAAGGTAATAACTGCTTTGTGGTTACATATATCTATGACAATAGTATGGACTTATTTATATTCATAGTTATCTTCACATAATGTAAGAAGTTAAAAATGTTCAACTCTTAAGAAAGCATTAAGATGCTCCTATTAAAACTTTCTCGCAATTCATTGATATTAGTACTATATTTTTGAATGAATAATCTAAGATACAAGCTTAGGAGAAATTAAAGTTACAGAAGAGTTTACTAGTTTAGGGCAGTGCCTGTGGCTTAAAGGGGTGGGGTGCTGGCCCCATATACCAGAGGTGGCAGGTTCAAACCTAACCCCAAGCCAAAAAAAAAAAAAAGAGTTTACTAGTTTAAAGGTAAATCTAATCTTAAGTAAAAGAAACTTTGTATCTTTCTTAAGACATAAAGGCTCATACTTGAGTGAGAAATCTTCTGATATAAAATGACACAAAAATGTAAATAAATAAATATATAAAGGACAAAATCTGAGCTATAAAGCACATTATTTCATCTATAATATTGTCTCTGATACTGTGTTCAGGCCACTAATTATCTATATGTTAAGTATTACAATTTTCTTAGTGATTTATTACCTCTATGTTTAGCAGACGATTGGAAACGAATGCTGACTGAGTAGTTTGACTTAAATCGTCTGTTCGGACCATGGAATTATTACATGTGCATTATTTCAAAAAGGTAATAGAAATTAAAATAACATTTATGGAATGTTCCTATCTCTTGAAGTCAAATTGTTTTGATGGGCAGAGAATCACTCCTATTGATCATAGCTTGCACATTAAGAAGGAATTTCCTCAGACAATGAGGGTCCTACCAACAGTTATCCTGTCATAGTAGGAAAGAAAGGAAGGCATGACTGTTTCAGAACACACACAACAGAATCTAAACTTGGTAAGAGTGATAGTGATGCAGTTGGATTTTAGCACTCACATATCTCAACAGCCTTACCCTACAAACTGGGATACTGACATAGTGAGGCTGGAAAACTCAGTATGACATAAATCAGAATACACATCCTCAAATGACTCCTTGATTTTTATATATCCCCGACCTACAAACTCTGTCTTGCTCTCCTTCATCCTCACTCTGCCTGCTGAGTTCTCTTTAATCACTCAATATTCAAATAGAATATGACTCTTTGAGGAGAAAAGTCCATTCCCTGTACCAAGTTTTTGTATACACTCCTTGTCACCAGTACAATTTCCCATGTTATGTACCTATATGCCCATAATTTTAATACAGAAACATTTGTCTGTTGCAATTTGAATCTATCTCTAATCGTGAGATATGCGAGGGTTGAAACAGTACTTAGTTATAGTAGAAGCCTATGCCTGACAGCTTCTGTTACAGAGCAGGCACATAAATGTTCATTTGCTTTCTGAGAGAAGAGTGGGTTACCAAGAGTGATGAGTTGAATACCACATACACCCTTTTATACTTCACTGGACAAGAAGAGCCTTCGGTTGAATGTCATAAAAAAATCATACAGACATTATAAAGTAGTGCTTACATTCAATACTATTATTTTCTCACAGGCTTATGCGAATAGATAAAACCTATTCATCCAGGGTTACAAGGAGAGACAGCTTTCTTGGCAACCACACAAAAACAAGCAGAACTCAAGTAGTAGGAAAGCCAAGTCCCATTAGCATCTTCTGGACAGATACTGTACAGTAGAAATAGGCAACAAAATAAAGCATTAAAATCATTGACAAGGGTTGAAATATAAGACTAGATATCAGGAGTTTTGTGCTTTTAGGACATTATCTCTGTAATAATAAAACGGCCTGCTTGGTAAAAATTATGAAGAAAAAGTGCATTAAGAATATTATGTTGGGCGGCACCTGTGGCTCAAGGAGTAGGGCACTGGCCCCATATATCGGGAGTGGTGGGTTCAAGCCCAGCTCTGGCCAAAACTGCAGAAAAAAAAAAAAAAGAATATTGTGTTAGGGATTAGTGCCTGTAGCACAGTGGTTACAGCGCCAGCCACATACACCAATGGTGGCGGGTTCGAACCCAGCCCGGGACAGCTAAACAACAATGACAACTGCAACAACAACAAAAAGCAGCCAGGTGTTGTGGCGGGCACCTGTAGTCCAAGCTACTTGGGAGGTTGAGGCAAGAGAATTGCTTAAGCCCAGGAGTTGGCAGTTGCTGTGAGCTGTGACAGCATAGCGCTCTACCCAGGAAGACATGGTGAGACTCTGTTTTTAAACAAACAAAAAAAAAGAATATTGTGTTAGGAGAAAAATGAGACTGAGGAATTGATCACAAACAGAATGATTTCCTTCAGGCATCCTTGAACTATATTCTGTTCTTTTTCTTTTGTGCAACCACCTTGACATATCAGCATGAGAACTTCACATGTGTACTTCACGTGTGGAAAAGGACCACTGATGAAATCCCTCCCAATTTGGGTGAACTTTCCCCTAAATCTTTACTAACCCTACACAAAACACACCGATTTATTTTTAGTAAGTGGGAAATATCTATTGAGTTCTCATTATTGTAAGCAGAGTCGCATATTTCTGCATGTTCTTGAATAGTAACATCTTCAGGGTTCCTTCTGCACTGCCTTTTTAAGGATACCTATATAGAAAACAACATTGGTAGTTAGAGACAGTGTCTCACTTAGGAGAATAGATTCGTTTGCTCTTCAGAAAAATAACAAAATGTTGAATGGGTTTGCTTGATGCCCTTTAAATGTTTGTGGTTCCCTAGAATCAGAGTTCCTCAGTTGTGATAAAAATCCACGATATGCATACAATTCATTTGGTCTATTCCACATTGTTGCCATGAAATTTGGTGGTTAGGGAAATCTGGTACACACTTGAAGCACATGGTTTGTGCCCTGCTGTGTAATAAAGTCTTTTGTCTCTGACCCCAAAATTTCATGTCATCTACCAGCATCTATGATGTGAGGCAGACTAACGTGTTAGTTTTAAACAGAGTAAAATCTTTGACTCTTCACAGTTCTTGAAAATACACATCTAACATAATTTTAGGAGCTATGAATGATAATTATGAGTGACTACTCATATTTCCTATTCCCTAATAATGTTCGTATTATATAAAGGAAAACACACACACATGTAAAAAATAAAGACTATGATAGGCATGTTTTTACATGAATGCCATAATAGAAGCCTATAGAGCACTGGAGGAAGAAATGATTGCAAATATAGAGAATGGAATAGTGAGGTAGAGACAGGTATGAATATGTAACTTAAACTGTGCTATAACAGGCTGTACGTGGTGGTTCACACTGGTGATCTCAGCACTCTGGATGGCCAAGGCTGGAGGATCACTTCAGAACTGGAGTTCAAACCAGTCTTGATAACACAACAAGACCCCATCTCTATGATTAAAAAAAAAATAATGTATATATATATACACACACACACACACATACTGGACCATAAATAATAAGAGCTTTCTATCAGAAAAATGATAAAGGAGTGCTAGAGATACAGCGAAATGAAGAGAGTTCTGGGATGAAAATTACATGGAGTTTAGAAAACCAATATGCTAGAGTGAAGAGAGAGCAAGGATAAAGATTCTGGAGATTATGTAGGAGATCTTGATAAGGACCCTATCATACAATAGGCTTTGGAAGGATTTATTAAGAAATTTGGAAATTCTATCCTTCCTTCCTTCCTTCTTTCCGTTAGCATTTTTTGAGGGCCATCCAAATGCCATGTACTATTTTAGGCCTTGAAAATATATCAGTGGACAAAATGAAATCCTGGCCCATAAATGATTTGCCTTCCAATGAGACACAGAAAAAAAATGAGTAAAAATAGAAAAGTATGCAATTTTAAATAGTGACAAAAACTATTGGAGCAAAGTGAGGTAGGGATGATAAGAGAGAGGAGAGGGAGACATTATTTAGATTGTGTAGTGGGGAATAGGACAACTGAGGGGGTGACAACTGAGAAGAGAGCTCCACGATATGGATGAATGATCCAGGCAGATAACCCACATGCTATTTGGAAAAATATTAAATTCTTGGGATAGGGGGTCCAAAGATTATGGTTTCATTTAAATTAGTTTCTCTGGCTCTATGTCCTGACTGGAGCTTTCTGTTCCTTTCTCTCAAAAGGCTACATAAATAATTAAATAACAGTTATGATACCTGGTTTATTATTGTGGTCCTCTTAGCAGGGGGCCTGGCAGAGAGTCGTGTCACTATTCCGTTGCTCCAAAATGAATAGCTCTTTATCTAGCAAAATTACTATGAGAGTGAGTGTGTGTGTGTTTAAGAAAGAGTTTCATTATACTTTTTTATTTAAACTTATTCATAAATATTTTATTTTTATGGACCCTGTCTACGGTCCTATGGAATCACTGCTCCCCTTGACTTCTCCAGGGATTCAGCATAGCTGAATCTACAACAATTACATATACACTTGTTTTAACTTAACCCAGCCTAATACACACATACCCCACTCATCTCCAATACATCTCCAGATACTACCCCATTTTGTGTGATACTCCTCCATGAAAGCTGTCAATGGAGCTCCTTCCTTGGAGCCTGGTTGTAAGTGCTGTGAATTTAGCCATCTCTCTGTTTTTCTAATCAGTATTGGAAGGGGCACGTTCTTCTTACTCCTCTTACAAGAAGTTATTTTGACTTTGTTTAAGGTGTGTTTTAGCTTTACTTCATTCAAGGCATAACACAAAGTACAGAGCAAAATCCTGACACCTGGTATTTTTTATATTTTTAATCATTCAATCCTCACAACTATGGGAGGCAGGTACTATCGCTATCACTCATACATTATAAATGAGGACATTTGAGAAATTAAGTTACTTATTCAAGGTCAAAAAAATTGAGTAAAGGGGAAAATAGATTCACATGTAGACAATCTGGCTTCAGAGACAGTGCCTCTTTATTGAGGCCTATCTTCTATTTTCTTTGGGATTATGCTCTGGTTATTGTCTTTTATCCCTTAAAGTTGGATGCTTAGCTCATTTATCCTCTGCTTTTCCTCTAGTATAACATTTAAGGTTGTAAATTCCCAACTGAGTGTCCCTTCCATTATATTCTACAAATTTTCATATGTAATAATTTAAAAACCTGCATTGTTTTTTCATATATATTTTGATTTTTCCTTGACTTGACACTTATATAGAACAATGTTGTTGAATCTGTAAACTCACATGGCTTCCTGCTTGTTTATTGCTGGCTTTCTAACACAGCAGAACTGCTGTCCGACAATGGTGTCTGCATGTATTTTAAAATTAGTTGAGGTTTCCTATATAAAATGAACTCATTTTAAAAAATGTTCATGTATGATTGAATAAAACTACTGGGTATCTATTATTGAAAGTCATGTTTTTCATATTTTCATTATTTCTAGCTCGTGGGTTGTGATGGTCAACTCTTTGGTATTCTTACTCATGTTAGCCCAGCTTGATCAATCAGTTACTAATAAGGTTAAATAAAATATCTATGGTTAAATAAAACTACTGGATATCTATTATTGAAAGTCATGTTTTTCATATTTTCATTATTTCTAGCTCATGGGTTGTGATGGTCAACTCTTCGGTATTCTTACTCATGTTAGCCTAGCTTGATCAATCAGTTACTAATATGGTTAAATAAAATATCTAAACATGACATGTATTTTTTAATGTTTCCATAAGCTTTTTATTATATGCTTTCTATTATATGCTTTTTATTATATGCTTTTTCATTTAAAATATCATTATTCAAATTTCTTTTTCTATTGGCAACAATTGTCCATATTAATGGAGTACAGTGGTATTTCTTTCATGCATACCGTGTGTGTGTGTGTATATATATATACAATCAAGGTATTTAGGGGATCCATCACCTGAAACATTTATCATTTCTTTGTGTTGGCAATGTTTTAAATCATCTAGCTACTTTGAAATACATGATAAATTATTGTTAACTATATTCACTCTACTGTGCTATTGAACATTGGAACTTACACCTTTTACCTGACTATATTTTTGTGAACTTTAACCAACCTTTCTTTATCCCTTCAATATATACACTTCCCAGACTCTGATACAATCATTCTACTCACCACTTGCATGAGACCACATACTTTGGCTTCCACCTATGAGTGAGAACATGAGATATTTATCTTTCTGTGCCTGGTTTATTTTATTTGAAATGATGACATTTAGTTCCATCTATTTTGCTACACATGATAGGAGTTCATTCTTTTTTATGGATGAAAAGCAGTATATTCATACACACACACAACTCCACATTTTCTTTGTCCATTCATCTGTTAATGGACACTAGATCCATCCATATCCATATTTTGGCTATTGTGAATACTGCTGCAATAGACAGTGCTACAGGTATCCTTTTGGTGTACTGATTGCCTCTCCTTTGTATATATACCCAGTACTGGAATTCCCGGATTAGAGGGTAGTTCTATTTTAGTTTCTTTGAGGAATCTCCCTACTGTTTTCCATAATACTGGTAATAATTTACATTCTCACCAGTAGTAGATGAACGTTCCAGTTTCTCTGCATCCTTGCCAGTTTCTGTTTCTCTTTTATTTTGTCCTCTTGATAACAGCCATTGTAAGTGGGGTAAAATGATATCGCACTGTGGTTTTGATTTTTATTTCCCTGGAGATTAGTGATTTTGGCCATTTTATTCATATATTTGTTAGCCATTTGTATGTTTTTATTTGAAAAATGTCTATTCAGATCCTTTGCCCACTTTTAATGAAATTAAAATGACAACTTGCTGTCAAGTTGTTTGAGTTTTTGGCATATTCTGGATATTACTAGCCCCTTGTTGATGAATAGTTTGCATATACTTTCTTCCATTTTATAGGTTGTCTTTTCACTCGGTTGATGGTTTTATTTTCTGGGATGAAAGGTTTTTTTTTTAATATGTGTATAGTCCCTTTTGCCTATTTTTGCTCCTGTTTCTTGTATTTGTGAAGGCTTATCCATAAAATATTTTCCTAGGAATAAATAACCGATAATGTGGAAGACCTCTCCCATGAAAACTACAAGACACTGATGCAAGTACCTGTAGAGGATAAAAACTAATGGAAAAACAGCCCATACTTGTGCATTGGAAGACTTAATATTGTTAAAATGACCATACTACCCAAAGCAATATACATATTCAGATTCAGTGCAATCCCTATCAAAATACCAATGCCTTTCTTCACTGAAATAAAAAAAGCCCCCTAAAATTTGGAATCAAAAAAGACACCAAATTGCCAAAACGGTACTCAGCAAATACACCAAAACTATAGGCATTATACTACTGGCTTTTAAAATATACTAAAAATACACAGTAAACCAGACAGCATGTTATTGCTATAAAAATAAGTACATATACCAATGGAAAAGCATAGAGAAGCCAGATAGAAATTCAAATATTTATAGCCAGCTGATTTGCAACAAAGATGCCAAGAATATGATTGGAGAAATGATGCCCTCTTCAACAAATGGTACGGAGAAAACTGGGTATTATCTGCAAAATTCAACTCAAGATGAATTAAATTCATAAAGAGAAAAACCAAAATTATAAAACTAGTTTAAAACATGGCAGAAACATTTCAGGATATATTATATGCATTTGAAGTTATTCATATTATGTATGAAATGTACACAAATAAATAATTTTAATATGATCTGAGTAAATTAAACATTTCACCATCCTGTAGTGAAAATTTATCTCCAATAATTTTTTTATCAGAGAATATTTTGTCTTATATTAGTAAATTATACAGGATTATTGTTTGGGTTGGGTATTATTTTATGGTATTATTTTTCTTTTTTATTTTTATACTTAAATTTTTATATTTTATGATACAAATAATACATGTTCTTATATAAAGAGCACAGAGAAATTTTTTTTCTAAAGTAGAAAAAATTTGGTGTTGTATTTGAACATTTAATCTAATAATGCATATTGTCTATTTGCTAGCTTATTTTTATCATCCTAATTTGTGTTTTTAGTTAGCTAATGTGTGTTTTCCTTCTCTTTTTCCCTCTTGTATTCATCTGAATTGTTTTATTCCTCTCATTTATTGTCCTGTATTTCTTGGAAAGCTATTAACTTCATTTTTATTTTATTTTGCTATTTTAGAAATTACCATGTGTATAGTTAACATTCCAAATAGTAAAATCCATCAATATACTTACCCACCTCTCAGACAGTATAAGAACTTCAAAAAGACATAACACAGCCCTCACCCCATATGCTGGAGGTGGCAGGTTCAAATCCCCAGCCCGGGCCTGCCAAACAACAATGATGGCTGCAACCAAAAAATAGGTTGTGGTGGGCGCCTGTGATCCCAGCTACTTGGGAGGCTGAGACAGGAGACTCGCTTGAGCCCAGGAGTTGGAGGTTGCTGTGAGCAGTGAAGCCATGGCACTCTACCCAGGGGGACAGCTTGAGGTTCTGTCTCAAAAAAAAAAAAAAAAAAAGAGTGTGAGCTCTAGATTCTTATGGCCTGGGGGTGAGGATTAAGAGAGACAATCCATTCCCAGCACCTGCCACAGTTACCACCCAATAGACACTACATAAGTAATGGCTGCCTCCCTGGCCCTCAGTACCTGGGACATTGTTTCTTTAATTGACTTCCTCTTGGATTTCCACGTTTTGTTTTTGTTTTGAGACAGAGTCTCACTTTATTGGCCTAGGTACAGTGCTGTGGCATCACAGCTCATAGCAACCTCCAAGTCCTGGGCTTAAGCTATTCTCTTGCCTCAGCCTCCCGAGTAGCTGGGACTATAGGCATCCACCACAACACCCAGCTATTTTTTGTTGTTGCAGCTTGGCCGGGACGGGTTTGAACCCACCACCCTCGATATATGGGGCCAGTGCCCTACTCACTGAAACACAGGCGCCGCCTGGATTTCCACTGTTTTCAAGCCACTGTCCCTCTATCAACAGATAACCAAACATTCACATTCAGGACAGCATTTTTTCACTTGAAGTGGAGCAAGATGAGTATGGTGGAAGAAAGGAGGGGCATAAGTGGATGTGGGGGTTTGAGGAAGAAGTGAATGAACCACACCTGTTCTTTGAAAGTGCCCTCAGCCTGTGAGGCCCCTTTGCCTGCATAGATGGAAAACCTAGGACTTTGTGTCCCCCAAGATGCCTCCTCAAGCTGTGAAAGGCCAGTCTTGTGCCTCCATCAGATTCCTCTTAGACTCCTGAGCCCTACAATGAAAGGCTGATGTTAGGGTAAAGCTGCCCTCGTTAAGACTTTACCAGAGATTACCCCTTGAGTGGTCTTCCTCTCCTTTTCTGTTCTACCTGTCCCTCTCTGTTTACCAGTTTCTCCTTAGAGCAAATAAGTACTTTGGACAGGTCATCAGGTGAAGCGTGAACTCTATCCCTATTTTGCTGACCTCTGATTCCTAACCTAGCCAGATTTCTATGCTTCTTTGCTTTCCCATGCAACAGAGGTTTATAGAGACCCTACTATGAGTCTTCCTGCCTAAGCACAGAAGTGTATGAAATACAGCTCCTGTCCTTCAAGGAGCTCACAACGAAGTGAGAGAAACATACTCTAAGTATAATTACCATGCTGTTTGATAAGATTTGTAATTGGGCATGGAAACTCAGAATCCCTGGGGCAGGAGTTCCTAAGGTGATAAAGAGGAAAAAGAGTGTTTCAGGCACTGGAAATAACATTTGCTGAAGTGGTGAAAACTGAAGAAACATGTATAGTTTTAATAAAAAAGAAGTAGTTGGATGTGCCTAGAGTTTGGGGGACCTGTGAGAGGGTGGCAGAACAAGAGGTTGGAAGGGTAGGATTTGCCATATGTTGAAAAGCCTTGTGGACCATACTAGGAGTTTATCCTTTTGGCAGTGGGAAGCTGTCAAACTCTTGAAGCCAGGATGTGCCTTTACCAGATTAATTTTTAAAGGAAATTGGCTAGAATGAATGAGTTGAAAGAAGGCTTCACAAAGCAGATGCTTTATTTGTGTGTCTTATTTGCTGCGGTACCCATAAGTGCCTTGCATCTCATTTATTGGATGAATTAATAAAGGAATTAGAACATTGTTGGAATATATAGACTAGTTTTGTGGCTGTTGTAGAATTGCAGGCCACACAGAAGGAGTGGAGAGACAGAGAAGTGATGGTTTGAAAGATATTTTGGAAGTGAGATTGATAGGAGTTGGTGGCCACTTGGAGGTGAAGGAAAAGAGGAGTTGAGGAGGTCAACACTGAGGTCCATAATTTGGATGTTGACTCTAAAAGCTAAGTGTGGAAATAAAGGAAGAAGTGGTCTGGGGAGGTAAGGGTGATCTGTGAGGGATAGAGATAGATGTCCTGAGGCAGAATGAAACATGCACCTGCAGGCTGGGCACAGTGGCTCACTCCTGTAATCCCAGCACTTGGGGGGCTGAGATGGATGGATTGCTTGAGCTCACAGGTTTGAGACCAGCATGAGCCAGAGCAAGACCTTGTCTCTTAAATAAAAAACAGCCTGGCACTGTGGTGGGCGTCTGTAGTCCCAACTACTTGGGAGACTGAGGCAAGAGAATCACTCATGCCCAGGAGTTTGGGGTTACTTTGAGCTATGATACCATAGCACTCTACCAAGGGGTGACAAAGTGAGACTGTGACTCAAAAAAAAAAAAAAAACCCACATGTACCTGAAGTCAGGAAGTACTGGGAGGTGGGAGATGAGATTTCAGATGTGGAAGCTGACTGTGGGGGTAGTTGTTGAAGCTTTGGAAGTGCAGTTGCCCAAGAAACAGGTGATGCCAAGTGGACTAGGAGACCTTAATCTGACTTTACTTTCATCTCCACTACTCTTCATCACCCCCTACACCCTGATGACGCTCTCCAGACAGAATTAGTCACTGCCTCCTCTGTGGGCTGACATAACGTTCTGTACCCAGAACTGCTGCTGCACTTGACTTTGGAGATTATACATTTATCATCTTCCCTGGGTCGGAACCACTTTGTGTTACTGGCACCTAACCCCCTGCCAGATTACTTGTACTCATTCAAAGTTTACCAGATTGTTAAATTCTGTGCTGTGGTATTCATGTGGAAGTTAATCATTGGTACCCACAGAGGGAATATATTAAACTACTTTTTAAATCAGGAGGTATTCTTTTCTCATAGTGGCATCCCCAAATAACCAGAATGAGAGTACATACCTATTCAGGAAACCTAAACAGGAAAGGGACCCCTGTTCTAACTGAAGTTAAATGTGTTTAGAGGGGCTTTTCTTGTATTCCTTCAGTTTATTCATATTCATATTAGTTATAGGACCTACTCCATAAACATCTGTTGACTGAATGAGGGAATGAGTGAAACATCAAATGTAGTTCCTGAAATAGAGACTAAATTTTCTTTGGAGGAATTTTTTTTTTAAAGATAATCATTTTATATTTACTGACTTTGACTTTGGTAAAGGATTTTAGAACTGAATTTTTCTCATTATTTTCCATTTTGTTCAGGAGAAGAAAATGACTGGGGCAATAGTATATTTAAGAAGCTCGTGTTATAATGATTCTGAAGGTGCAGACAGCAACATGTAAGGAAAGTAGATTGGTGAAGTAGCAACTAATGACATCTAGCGTGACTTATGAAGCCATATGCACTGTGTGATTGAAAGGCAAAAGCTTTGGACCTAGAACCACTGAAAATCTAAAAAAAAAACTACTACAACAGCCACCAAACTAGTCTATCTTTTAAGACTATTCATCACCAGCTTGTATTGTTGTCTTCCAAAGCCAGTCATTTTATGATTACAAACCCAAATTGAAGAAAGGATTGCTGTGTGAAGTATTGTCAATGAGTCAGTTCAGAGCGTTCTCACTTTTTATTTTCAAAGATGCAACCAGAGAAGAGGCAACGGTTTTACACTTTTTAGTCTATAGAGACTTGTATATAAAGCAGAGGAGGGCTTCTCTAATAACGTGCTTCTTCTAGCATTCAAAATTAGTGATTTAACATCACTAATATGTGTCTTTTTTTGTTGTTGTTGGGGAATCATTGAGAGTATAAATAACCAGGTTACAAAGCTTGCAGTTGTAGGTAAAGTCCCTCTTATAATTGTGTCCTGCCCCCAAGAGGAGTGTCACACACCAACTAATATGAGTCTTTTTCTTTTATTGAGTAAAACAATTGAGTAAAGAATCCTAAGCCATTTATTTCAAACAGTGTACAGTGCATTCTTTCTTTTCTGTGGTTCACTTCATTCCATCCATCTTCTCTTTTCTCAGTACCTGCAAAGGGAACAAGATTCAATCTGTATCTTGAAAAAGTGAGCTCCCAGTCTAGCTGTAGAGAGTGATATGTGAACAAATAATTACAGTGTAATACTTTGGTAAACCAGAGCAGGCAGTAATTAACTTTGCCTAGGGATGAAGTAGAGCTGGAGAGAGTTCAAAGAGGCTTCACAGAGAAGGTGACAATTGGAAGGATGAATCACCTGGTAGGCAGAGTGGAGGAGGAAGAAGGCATGCCGGGTCTGTGAGGGTCTTTTGTGCTGAACAAATAATGTTGGATCATACTCTGGAAGCTGTGAGGAATGTTTTCTTTTCTTTTCTTTTCTTTTCTTTCTTGTGTGTGTATAAACAGTTTCTCATGAAAAGAAAAAAAGAATCAAGGTAAAATGTATAAATTTTCTTTTAAGCCTACTGACTGGTTTTTATTTATTTTGCCTAGAATGCTTTTAGGCTCAGAACCTATTTGGTCCTTGATACTTAGTCTCAGTGTTGTATAAGTTCCATAGGCGGCACCTGTAGCTCAGTGAGTAGGGCACTGGCTCCGTATACTGAGGGTGGAGGGTTCAAACCCCGTCTCAGCCAAACTGCAACAAAAAGAATAGCCAGGCATTGTGGTAGGCGCCTGTGGTCCCAGCTACACTGGAGGCTGAGGCAGGAGAATCGCCTAAGCCCAAGAGCTGGAGGTCGCTGTGAGCTGTGATGCTATACCACTGTACCAAGGGCCACAAAGTGAGACTCTGTCTCTAAAAAATAAAATAAGTTTCTTGAGGGCAAACTCTAGCTTAGTTCATATGAGTTATAGTACCTACTCCATAAACAATGTTGACTGACTGAAAAATCAAATATAGTTCCTGAAATAAAGACTAAATTTTCTTTGGAAAAAATTTTTTAAAAAGATCATCATTTTATATTTACTGCCTTTGACTTTGGTAAAAGATTTTAGCGCTGAATTTTTTCTCATTTTCCATCTTGTTCAGGAGAAGAAAATGTCTGTAGGTGATAGTATACTGAAGAAGCTCCTGTGAAATACAATTGTATTAAATTTAAAATAATAGAATGTATTATTTTGAGTGTTAATTGGACACTACAACTAGATTTTAGTATTATGTAGTTATAACAGACATTGTAATTTATACAAAAATTGGTGGGGAGAGAAAACCATGGCTTAGGAAAAGATGAACATTAATAATAGAACTTTTTAATCCAGCTTGTAAAATGATAATCCTAGAGCTAATAAAAATCACCATGTTTGCTCAGTGCCTGTGGCTCAAGTGGCTAAGGGGCCAGCCACGTACACCCAAGGTGGTGGGTTCGAATCCAGCCCGGGCCCGCCAAACAACAATGACGGCTGCAACCAAAAAAAAAATAGCCAGGCGTTGTGGCGGGCACCTGTAGTCCCAGCTACTTGGGAGGCTGAGGCAGGAGACTCACTTGAGCCCAGGAGTTGGAGGTTGCTGTGAGCTGTGATGCCATGGCACTCTACCCAGGGGGACAGCTGGAGGCTCTGCCTCAAAAACAAAAACAAAAAAAAAAAAACACCATGTTGACGTAAGAAATTCTAAGACAGTACCACCCACCTTTTTTTCTTTTAAGTTATGGCACATATAATAACACTGATAGCCAAGGCCTTAAGGGAAGGTTTAATGCTGCTTGTGAGAGCTAATACTTCCCAAAATTCATGATGATAAGAATATATTGAAAAATAACAGTTAATCTGGACCAGGCATGGGTGGCTCACACCTGTAGTCCTAGCACTCTGAGAGGCCAGGGCTGAGATGGGAGTATCCTTTGAGCTAAGGGGTCCCAAACGAGCCTGAGCAAAAGTGAGACCCCATCACTACTAAAATAGAAAAATTAGCCGACACTGTGGCATGTGCCTGTACAGCTACTTGGGAGGCTGGGGCAGGAGGATCACTTGAGCCCAGGAGTTTGAGGTTGCTGTGAGCTAAGCGATGCATGGTACTCTAGCCTGGGCAACAGAGTGAGACTTTGTCTCCAAAGAAAGAAGAGAAATACTGCTGTGGTGAATTATCTAGACTCTCAGAGCCC
>CAUYQV010106745.1:0-42758 GCA_963574575.1 Galagoides demidoff
GGCGCCTGTGGTCCCAGCTACTTGGGAGGCAGAGGCAGGAGACTTGCTTGAGCCCAGGAGTTGGAGGTTGCTATGAGCTGTGATGCCATGGCACTCTACCCAGGGGGATAACTTGAGGCTCTGTCTCAGAAAAAAAAAAAAAGTTGTATTCTGTCAAAGATCTATTGTCAGGTGTCTGTCCTCCCCTCACCCACATTGTGAGGCTTCAGCATCTCATTTGTACTGTAAGAGTCCACTTCTTTTCATACAGGTTGCTGGACCAAGGGCAGAGGCCTGATTCAAAATGGGCCACCTGGTGTGTCTTCTGAGCATTTGGAATTGGGAGTGAGAGGGTTAATCTATCCCTGTGTTAGAGGGATGACAGAGGAGATAGAAATCTGGGATCCGTGGGGTAGCCAAATTTGACTCTGTGCTTGTCAAGTAAGTGTAATTAAGTCTGGAGAGAAAGACGGATGATAAATATATAGATACATAATAAGCGAGGACTTCAAAAAGTTCATGGAAAAGTGGAATGAACTAAAAGACAAAAATGAAATATTTAAACTTTGTTTCTTGACATAAGCTCCAGCAAGTTTAAGACACTTCTGTAAATGATGATACCAGCCATTTAATCCATCCCTAAAGAACTGAGGGTCCTGGGCGTTTGACCTTGTCCATGCAGCCTCCTTTACATGTTAACTGAAGAAAAATAGGCGCCCTCTAAGGATTTTTTAGGAAACAAAAAGATATCAGAAGGAGCCAAATTAGGCCTGCAAGGTGGACGCCTATTGACTTCGTATCAAAACTCACAAAATTACCCTTGTTTGATGAGAGAATGAGCAGGGACATTGTTGTGGTGGAGAAGGATTCTGGTGAAGTGTCCCAGGCCACTTTTTTACTATCCTCTTTGGATAACCTTCTCAAAACACTCTCATGATAAGCAGATGCTATTGTTCTTTGGCCCCCAGAAAACCAATAAGCAAACCCCTTGAGCATCAAAAAAAACTATTGCTGTGACTTCTGCTCTTGACCAGTCATTTTTGTTTGCCCAGACCACATCCACCTCTTGGTAGCCATTGCTTTGATCGTGCTGTCTTCAGGATCATGCTGGCAAAGCCAAATTCCATCTCCTGTTACAGTTTTTAAAGAAATGCTTCAGGATCTTGATCTCACGTGTTCAAAATTTCCACAGAAAGCTTCACTCTTATCTGCAGCTGATCTGGGCACAACGGCTTCAGTGCCTGTCAGGTGGAAATTTGCTCAACTTTAATTTTCCAATCAGAACTGTATAAGCCCAACCAGATGAGATGTCTCTGATGTTGGCTGTTGTTAATTTTCAGTCCTCTCCAATTAGGGCATGAACAAGACGAATTTTTCCCTGGGAAACCTCTGTAGATTTCCTGCCACGGCAAGCTTCACTGTCAGCGTGGCCATGTCCCTTCCTAAAGTGAGTCACCCGTTTGTAAACTGCTGGGTTTTGGGGGAGCATTTTCCTCCTAAACTTTATGTAAACCATCACTTTTTCACCATTCTTCCAGCCGAGTTTTACTGTAACTTTGATGCTTGTTCTTGCTTCAGTTCTAGCAGAGTCCCTGCTGCTGTGACAGGGGCCCCTTCAAACTGATGTCTTGTCCTTCTTAGCACCTCAAACTAGATCCTGCTCACACATGTTAAAACAAGTTAGTTCCAGTTTATTTTGGTGCAAAAATTTTGAAATCCATGGATGGATTTTTTTTCGAAATACGCATTTTCCAGAAACTTTTTGGAGTTCCCTGGTAGAAAGATGAATGGGTAAATGGATGGATGTTTAAGGCTAACCTGCAGAGAGAGATTGAGATAATGTCAATGGGACAAGGCAATACGGAGGTGCAGACTTGTCCCAGACTAGTTTACATATTTCCTGGTCACAGACACTTGTCAAGAGCAGCTCAACTTCCACCCCTATAGGTCTTGTTACCTAATTTTTAAAACTCACCTAATCTTGCTTTAATAGCTCAAGTGACTTTCTGTTACTAACAGACTAAGTCACTTGTTTGTAAATCATAAGTTAAACCTACACAGTGGGCAAAAGAATTGTACATACTGGCAAGGCAGATGCCCACCACGGGAAGGGGTAACTCACCTCCCTGCTGAGACCACCTTTTCTGCATCACAGCCTCGTACAAGCTGTGATTCTTTCAGAAATCCCAAAACTCGACTGTCAGTCACACCCTCAAGGATGAGCAAAGCTTTTTGAGATTGATTTTTTTAAATGTTAGTATCCTGGGAAAGCTATTCAAAGGGGCATTGAGTTTTGTTGCCCATGGGGCCCCTTAATAGAGAATGAACTCCATTAAAGAAGAGTCATCAGCCCCTCTGCTCACGGCTGGATCCCAAGACCCTTAAGTAAAGATTGAAATGAGCAGGTGCTCAGTAAATATCGCAGAGGGCATACTGCCTGGCCCAGATGCTACCCTCTTTTAATAAGTCTGTGTCCATATGGAATATTCTGATGGGCAGGGATAATAACATTATAATGATTATTGTTATGTAGTGTAGCACCTCCTGTAGCTCAGGCATGGGAGATCCAAACAGCTCTGCCTCTGTATGGAGTTACATTCAAAGAAGTGCATGACCAGCATTCAAGAGAAATCGAATTGGAATTTCCATCTTGACTTGAATCTTGCTAAGAACTCCACAAGTTTCTATTGTCATGGATCACACAACATTTTGGTTAACTATAGACCACATGTACAATAATGGCCCTGTAAGATCATCAGACTGAATTTTTACTGGACCTTTTTAATGGTTAGATATATTTAGATACATGCACACTTAGCATTGGGTTACAACTGCCTACAGTATTCATTCCAGTAACACACTGCACGGGTTTATAACCTGGGGGAAAGGCTATGCCCTAGAGCCAGGCGTGCAATGGTTTACCTAAGACACTCCATGACGTCTACACAAGGAAATCGCCCAACGAGGCATCTCTTGGAAAGTACCCCAGTCATCAAGTGAGTTGTGAGTGTGAATAAAAGCAAAACTAGGTATACCAGCTAGTGGTCAAACTTTTTTAAAGCAAAAATAGAGAGAAAGTCCTAAAAGCAGCTGGGGGCATGGGGAATATTACATTCAGGAGAATAATAGTAAGAATAATGGATAACTGCTCATCAGGAATAATAAAAAGCAAGAGAAAGAAATCACATCTTTTTAAAGGGCTGAAAGAGAAAACTGCCAACCTTAAGCGCTTTGTCCAGTAAAAATACCCTTCAAAAAATGTGCTTCATTACTTCATGTCAAAAACTGGACATGAAATAATGACGTTTTTTGACAAATAAAAGCTAAGAGAATTAGTCACCAGTATACTGAGCTATAAGAAATACTAGAGGGATTTCTTTAGGATGAAAGAAAATGGTCTTAGAATCCTGGATCTGGCAAAAAGAATCAAGTCTCAAAAAAAAAAAAAAGAAAGGGTAAAATATATAGATAAATATGAGATTATATTTTTTAATTCTTCTAAAAATCAGCTATTTAAAACAAATAAGATAACAAGGAACAGGCAGTCTCCAGGTCACACATGACATTTGTTCTAAGTTGAATTTGCATGTAAGTTGGAAAAGGTACATTAGCTATTACCTGTAATAACCCCCATTCGTTAGTGCAAGTTGTAGGTAAGTCGTGTGTTTGTAACTTGGGGACTGCCTGTCTTGTAGCATTGATGACATATATGCAAATAAAATGAAAGATAACAATAGCACAAAAAAAAAAAGCAACCAAGGAATTTATACTGAAGTTGAGTGCACTCTGTGTGAGGCTCTGCTCTGGAGTCTGAATGAGACTTGGAAATACGATGAATGGGTTCTACAGATGTGATTAAGGTTTCCAGCCACTTTGACTTTGGATTTCACCAAAAGGGAAATTCCTGGGTGGACCGACCTCATCAGGTGAGTTTTTAAAAGCAAAACCTTGTCTTGTAGCCTTGATGAAGCAAACAGCCGTGTTCTGAACCACCTGTGGATAGGGGCACCCTAGAACTAGGGTGGGAGAGGTCTCTGTTATACAGCCCCAGGGACTGAATTCTGCAAACAGTCACATGAGCTTAGAGAAGACCTTGAGAAACCAGACCCCCAGCTGACACCTCAGATGGAGTCTGGTGAGACTGCTGAGGTCCTCACCCACTCAAGTCTTGCTGGAACTTCTCAACTACAGAAACAAAATGGTGGGCTAATAAATGGAGTTGTTTTAAGCCATGACATTTAAGCCAAGCCAAAACAAGTGGTCGTTTGTTATGTACCAATAGAAAACTAATACATGTTATTTCAACAAGGTTGTGTACCAAAAACAAGTGGTCATTTGTTATGTACCAATAGAAAACTAATACATGTTATTTCAACAAGGTTGTATACAAAATGACACAGTATTTATTGAAGGTGGACTGGGCTAGGTTGTCATGTATACCCTAATCTAAAGCAACTGTGGAAAAAATTTACACAAAGAGATGTAACTCAAAAAGTCTGTAGAGGAGATAAAACAAAATACTAAGAAATAAGTAATCCAAAAGAAGAAAGAGAAAGAGGGACAGAGGAACAGAAACAGAAGGGGCAAATCGAAAAAAATAACAACCTGCTCCACTTAAATGCAGCTCTCGGTAATGACATTGAACGTAAGTGAACTAAACATTTCATGTAAAAGGCATTCCTTATCAGGCTGGATGTGCGTAATCAGGACCCAACTACATGCTGTTTGCAAGAGTCACACTTTGACAGTCCTTTAAGAACACAGAGAAGTTGAAAGGAAGACGATGAGGAAAGATACATTAGACAAACATCTCTCAAAAAAAACCTGGACTATTATCTGTTATACAGAGACCCTCCTCATAGTGACAAAGAGGTGAATTCATCAAGATATAAGAATCCTGAGGGTGAATGTATCTAATAACAGAGTTTCAAAATATTCAAACCCAAACCTGACTGAACTAAAATGAGAAATAGTCAAATCCACAATCACAGCTGAGCATTTAAAACATAACCCCCCGATCAAAAAAAAATCACACTACAATACAGATATTTGTACCAGAATGTTCATTGCAGACCAATTCATAATTGCTAAGTCATGGAAGAAGCCCAAGTGCCCATCAACCCATGAATGGATCAACAAACTGTGGTATATGTACACCACGGAATACTATGCAGCCATAAAGAAAGATGGAGACTTTACCTCCTTCGTGTTTACATGGATGGAGCTGGAAAATATTCTTCTTAGCAAAGTAGCTCAAGAACAGAATAAAAAGTATCCAATGTACTCAACCCTATTATGAAACTAATTTTTAGCTATCATAGGAAAGTTATAACCCAATTTTAGCCCAAGAATATGGGAAAAGGGGAGAGGGAGGAGAGAGGAGGGAGGAGGAGGGTGGAGGGAGGGTGATTGCGGGGATCACACTTATGATTAATTCTATAAGGGTACATGTGAATCTTTCTAAATGTGGAATATAAATGTCTTAACACAACAACTATGAGAATGACATGAAGGCTATGTTGGCCAATTGGATGAAAGTATTTCAAATCGTATATGGAAACAACACACTGTACCCCATGATAGTATTCATGTACACAACTATGATTTAATAAAAAAAAAACTCCATAACTGATTTTTAAAATGCAATGCTTGATAGAAAAATTAGTAAGGCTGTGGAAGATTTGAACAACACCATTAATCAGCTTGGCCGATGGTCACTTATAGGACATTCCACCCAACAGCCACAGAACACACTCTTTTCGAGTGACGTGAAACCATTCACCATGATGTACCATGTGCTGAACTGTAACGTAGTCTCCATATATTTCAAAGAGTTGAAATCATACAGAATATGTTCTCTGAGGACAATGGAATTTAACTAGAACTTAGCTGCAAAAATATAAGGAGTGCCAAATATTTCAAATAGTAAGCCACACGTTTCTAAGTAACTCATGGAACATGGAAGAAATTACAAAGAATATTTTAAAATATTTTGAAAATAAATGCAACGAAAATAAAACACATCAAGATCTGTGAGACAAGCTAAAGCAGAGTTTAGAGGGAGACTTAGACAATGAAATGCGTATATTTAAAAGAACAATGATGTAAAATCAATATTCTACACTTCCATCTTAAATTAAGAAAAGGACAAATTAAACTCAATGCAAGTGGGCGAACTGAGATGATGAAAAGCAGAAATCACTACGATCAAAAATAGATAAACAATAGAGAAAGTAAAAAAGTGAAGCCTTGATTTGTGGAAAAGATTACTGGGAAGACCCATCAAGAAAACCACAACTGGTAGTGCCAGTCAGACCTGCATGTGAACCCCACCTGGGACACTTCCCAGCTGGGCACTGTACTGAATCCATTAGCATCTCTCTTCTCCATGGGACGATGAGCCGCACAAGGACAGGGACTGCATCAGTAATGTTAAGCTACAGGTTTTCTATTTAAAAGCTACCCCAAATTTATTCCTTACTCCATTCTGTCTGGCCGTCTCTCAATTCCCCTGCAGCTAGGCTCAGCTATATGACCCGATTTGTTGGCTGTGGCTTCTGGGAAAGATGTGGCTAGCTGAGAAGTCTATCCTTTTTTCTTCCTGCCTTAAATATGGACGTGATGGCTGGAGCTACAGTGGCCATCTTGTATCCGTACAGTAAAGCCCCGAAAGAAGCAAAGATGTCATCTCCAACGCTTGAATTGCTGAATCAGTTCAGCTGACAAATGGCCAGATGGGGGCCCATGGCAAGAGCAGCCCTGCCACCCTCCAGCTCTCCTTCCCTGCTCCAAATCTGGGTCAGCAGTGGGGAGCCGAAGCTGCCAGCTCTTGGCAAGGTGCTGATGTCCCCTGCGGCTGAAGAGGTGTGAGGGTGACTCATTAGGAGTTAGCAGGGAAGGCAGGACTTTCTCACCCCCAGTGTCTGGAAATGGCAGCGGCAGGCTCTGAAATCCCCTGGGCTCCTGTCCTAAGAGGAAGGAGAGAAGGAAAAGACAGAGAGAAAAGACACAGTGAGGAAGGCAGAGTGCTACCTCGGGAGCTGTGGGCCGGCCCGGTCCTTAGAGGGGGTGCCCCCCACTGCCTTGGGAGCACGGTCCAGTCCGCTCTCTGTGCTGACAGGGCCCTGGGAGGCTTGTCTCCTGGTTCCCCACCTCCAGCCTCCTGGCCCCACTCCTGCTCTCTCCAGCCACGCTTCCCTAGCTGCCTTCTGCCCACCCGCTCTGGCCTTGCAGTGCCCGCCGCCTGGAGAACCTTCCCCAGCCCATCCTCCCTGGCCTATTCCATGCCCTCCTGATCATGCCCCTATCTCCTTGCTGGCCCATCTCTCCCTTTGGGATTACAGGCCTTACAGATCTTCCCTCTCCAGGCTCGCCTCCCACCGTGCCGCCCAAGCCTTCCTTCACAGGTGTACAAAATGCTGCACAGCCGGGCCAGGCCTCTGGCTGCCTGAGCAGATTGGGAGGGGCTGGGTAAGGCTGCTGGGGTGAGTGTGGGGGCAGGGAGCCAGGCAGAACCCCTCTGGGTTCTCTACCCTGCGGACCCCTCTCAGGAGTGCTGCCCTTCTCAGCCTTCCCAACAAAGTTCACGTGTTACACAAACACACCTCTGGGTCTCTCTCAGCTCTCAGGGCCAGGGCCACCCGCCTCACTCCTCCTCACTTCCATTTTCCTTCCCCTCCACTGCTCTGGGCTTGCGCCCCACAACATACCGTTAGCCACTTAATCCTTGCCTCAGGCTCTGCTCTCTAAAGAGTCCTGCTCCTTGGGGACAGGAACATGTTTTTCTCATTTTTTTCTCTCCAGTCCCTGGGGATAACATATTTGAGGACTTAATTAATTAATTACATTTTCATATACACACTTTATGGATGGGAAATAAAGGCGCAGGGGGTGGGTTATGGCCCTTTCTTAGAAAATCGATCTAACGGCTGAACTCAAGTCTTTATTTTTAGATAGACAGGTAGGTGGCTTGGGTACTCACTGAGCTCCTATGAAGATACTTTCTGATGGAGCAAGAATATCATGGGAACTCGGATTAGCCAGAGATGCCTAGAAGCATTCCCAGCTGTCAAGAAATGAGTTAGATTTGAACTTGGACTCATGCACTCCACATCCAGGCAGGCGTCTTTTGGTCGCTGTCTTGGAGGTCCCTTAGACCGTGCCACAGAATGGTTTCAGCACCAAGTAAGCTAGAGCGAGTGTCAAACTCTGGGTCTCAGCAGCTAGGGCTGTCCTTGAACCCAGGGAGGCACGGACACGTCTGCTCTAATACCTGGTGCCAGAGCATAGGGGATTTCTACAGATGAGTACCTGAAATAAAGTGTCCTCCACCCTAAGAGGGGCAACCCAGAGGCCTGACCAAGCCAGGACACAGCCAAAACACACAGCCCCTTAAAGAGGGGAACAAGCTTCACAGCTCTCTAGGCAGAAGTGAACCAAATCATTCAAACAATGCAAATAACTTTTGTGTATCTCACCAGGAATAACTGTGTTTTTTCTGTTACTGCTTTTATTTATTTCTCAAGCACGCCACACAATTCTTCTATTTGCTTGGCTGTTCCCTAATAGTACAACCTAATTAAACATGGGTAGTTTCTAAATTGCACTAAGCCAGAGCCCCTCCACATATAGAGAACCCCAATCTAATTCGAGGCCACCACGAGGACCAGAGATCCCCACAGATGTGACACCACCCCATGAGACCTAATTGTCTGCTGGATTCCAGACTTTAATTTTCCCAGGGATCAGAGAAAAAAAACCGATGGGACAAAAAATAAAAATCATGTTTTTCAGCTGCAATTTGATGACTTTAACAAATGACTTTGCACCTGAATATAATGTATTTCTGGTAGACATTCCAGAAAGAACGTGATTATGATGTGCTTGATCAGACTGGAGGAGGCAGACGGCCCCTGAAACGTTTCCCGCCGTTATTCAAAGTGACTTTATGACAGTGGCTCGTTAGGAGGAGGCAGCCACAGCGTTTGTACAAGGGGCCAAGTCAAACAAACCCTCGCCCGAGCCTCCCTCCAGCTCTGGCCAAGATTCTCTTCTGAACCGTTTCAGAAACAAAGACGGAGATGAGACAGAAGGAGAGGGCCCAGCAAGCCCCTACCCCAAGAATACCCCAAAGTGCCCCACAAGATGACCACTGAGTGCCTAAGGGACAAACCAACAAAACCTGACTGGACGTGATCTCACAGTAAAACCCGAGGACTCAAGTTCAGCCATTAGATTTAATCCCTTTGCAGGGCTGAGCATGGAAAATTTTAGTGATGATTCTGGGAAGAAAAGGAAAAGAGGTTGGTGAAAGAGTCAAAGCTTTTCCTGCCTGAAGTTTAATGAAATCACTTTACTTCCTCACTTCTTGTTCCTTGGGGCTTCCCTGGGACCTGTCTCTCTCCAGCTGCCTCCAGAGCAGCAACCTCATGTCATACCCCAAGGGCTGGCTGGGTATGGGGCACCGAGGCCCTTCTTTCCCTCTTCGTAGAAGATCAGATCACTGCTTAGGGACTGAACCACGGCCGGGGGCTGCAGAGGCATCTGGGGACAGGGTCTGCGTCTGCACACCTGGTGATGATGATGCTGGCGGCTCCTCAGGGGAGGAGGGGACCAGGGTGGCTGGTCTAGGAGGATGAGTGGACAGGTGCTATCTGGGTAGTGCTTCCCAGTTTGTGACCTTTCTGCTGCCCGTGGGAGGTGTCCTGGAATGCCGTGTGTGGTGTGTTGTGGGCATGCCTCACAGCTGATTCCCCTTGACCAACAAGTAGTTGAATGTTTGGGTTGCAGGATATACCATCGATGGGTGATTTTTCTCCCTATTTAAGTTCTGTCTCTCTGACCTCATCTCCCCCGACAACCCCTACTCAATGGCCTTATGGGTCCCAAAGACAGGGAGGGTTTCTAGGGATGAGTTCAGAAGAGATGTGGCTGGTGGTGAAGGTCATCTACCCGTTGCCCATAGTCTAATGCTCATGGTGCCAACACGGCCCCCAGAGGAGACGGAAAATGCAAAGGCTGAGCCCACCCCCGAGAATCCTTTGCTGTGTGTCTTTGAGCAAGTCCCCCAACCATTCCTGTCCTTAGTTTCCCCCACTGTAAAATGGACATAGTAAGATTCAGGCTACCAGGCTGAGTGCAGTGGCTCCTGCCTGTAATCCTAGCACTCTGGGAGGCCGAGGTGGGTGGATCGCCTGAGCTCACAGAGTTCAAGACCAGCCTGAGCCAGAGAGAAACTCCATCTCTAAAAACAGCCAGGTGTTGTGGCAGGCGCCTGTAGTCCCAGCTACATGAGAGGCTGAGGCAAGATGATCACTTGAGTCCAGGAGTTTGAGGTCGCCATGAGCTGTGACTCCACGGCACTCTACCCAGGGTGACAGAGAGAGACTTGTTCTTGGAAAAGAAAAAAAACCAAAAGATGCAGGCTACCTTGGCCTCTGCTTTTGCCTCTTGCCAGCAGTGTGGTTTTCAGATAGTCACTCCACATCTCTGGGTGTGCTCGCTGGTGTCAAAGGTGAGGTGAGAATAGTTCCCATTTCCTAGGATTCGTGTTGGGCTAATACTGTCTGCAACTTCCTGGCCCTTGTAAGTGCTCCAGGAAGATCCAGTTCCTTGCAACAGGCTGGGAATGTGCTCAGACAAGTTCACACTAAAAGGAGGCTAGTCCTCTAAAATAAAACCCAGGCAGAAAAGTTTCTTTAAAATAGTGGCAGAGCTGGAAAAAACCAAGAAGAGAGTGCCAAGAGACAGGAGGCAACCGACGGTGTGCGCCAAGCCGGGCCGTGTGGGGGGAGCAGGTCCCTGCATCTGACACGTCTGCATTTGATATCACCGACCCAGGACCTCCTGCCTCCAAACGGCATGTTAAGTGGAGCCATCTGTCTCCTGGAAGCATGGCAGGTGACCCGCAGAGGGACCCGTGTGGCTGAAGGACTCGCCTGTGGCTCATTCCTCTCTTCGCAGCACTTGGAGGGGGCCGGAGAGTCTGGGGCACCAGGAAGAACGCCTAGTCTGGGAAATATTAACCGCACAACCACAGCTAACCAGATGGCAGACCTAACAGATGACTTCCAGACCAGCCCTGGGCTGGAGGGTGGCTCAGCCAGAACCCCAACTTCTGAAGTCTCAACCACAAGAAAATGTGGGCCGTGTTACGAGCGTGGCGAACAAGGCTGGGCACGCTCAATTCTCTCCTGAGTCCCGTCAGCAAAAAATCCCTCCAGAAATTACAGACTCCAGGCCCTTTCTTGTGGAGCTGCAGAGGGCAGAGAGGGGAAGAGTGGGGGTGAGGAGACCCAGATCTCAGTTCCAATTGTCTCCTGCCAGCTGGGCAACCTTGGGCACGTCACCTCCCCTCTCTGTGCCTCAGTGTCAAAAGTGCAAAACAAGCAGGCAAAAGGCTTCTCGAGGTGTCCTGCTCCCAGGTCAGGAATCAAGCCTGCTCCATTTACCTTTCTGTTCTCTCTCCAAACCTCTGACAGGGAGAGCACAGGGGAGAACACAAACCCAGCTTCCAATTCCGGGAGCCACACTCAGACCTTGACCGGGCCAGGAGTCACAGTTCAAACCAGCTTGGGCAAAAAGGGATTTTTTTGGTTCTTTAAATGTAAAAGCGGGTTGGCTACAGGCATGGTGGTATCCAGGGCTTGCACAATGTCACTGTCTCTTGCTCTCTCTGTCATTCAGACAGGTGTCCCCCTGGTGATGGCAGAGCAGCCCCTCCCCCGTCTAACACCTACAGCCTTGATGAAGAGACCTTTCCTTTCCAGTTGGTTCTGCATCAAGGCTCCCAGGATGGCCTGGGGTCTGCCAGCCTTGTTCGTGCGGCCACCCCACACAACCTCAGAGACTGGGTTTAGATCCCACCACGTCATTTACTGAGAAGAGTAACTTAGCCGTGTCCGTCTCCCAGAGCTGCTGTATCACACTGCCACACGCTTGGTGGCTGCACACAGCACACATTTATGATCTCATAGGTCTGGAGGCCAGTCTAGAAATCAGCAGTGGCTCTCTCAAATGGAGATGTTGGTAAGGCTGTGTTTCTTCTGGAAACTCAAAAGGAGAATCCATCTCTTTGCCTTTCCCACTTGTAAAAGGACCCAGCATTACTTGCCGTGGGAGTCCTCCCTCCTCGTCCAGAGCTGACCAGGGCAACCTCACAGTGCATCATGCCCATACGGGCTCCTGCCTCCCCTTCTACCACGAAGGACCTTTAGTGATCACTATGGGGCCATCAGCTAAACCAGGATAATTTCGCATCTCAAGATCTGATGATTCACAGCCTCAGTTCCACCTACAGCCTTCACCTCGCTTGGGCCCTATGGCCTAGCATAGTCACACGTCCTGGGGATTTGGACGTGGATATATTGGAGGGGCTGTTATTCTGCTGAACACACTAGCTTTGGTCTCATTCTTGTCATCTGGGAAATGGGATGAGGGCGTCGCTCCCCCAGAGGATCGGTTATTCTGAGTCTGAAGGGAGACAAGGCAGAGCCCAGCTTCAGCACTGAGCCGGGCGTGAAGCAGGCAGAGCTCGGGCCAGCCGCGGAGCCTGGATGCAGGTTTGCCTACCCCCCACCCCCCGGCATTTCTGAGAAGCTGCGTAGTTATATTGGAAGAAAAGTGACACGTGGCTTGGGTGAAATCACACCTAATGGGTCCGATGCCTGTGATCCGGGTGACAGACACGCTTAGAACTTTGACTCAAGCCACAGAAAAGCAATCCATGTCCCAAACTTATGTACACCTGTAATATTCTGAAATAAAAGGGAAAAAGGAGGAGAAAGAAAAAACAGTAACAATCCAACTCCGGGCCTCCAGGCCTGACCCTGGGCATCCCTGGGACTGGACAATACTGCTGCTTGGCAAAGGTGGAGAGCGTGCGAGGGCTAAGAAAAAAGAAAAAGCCTGTAGCTGTCCTGGGAGCGTTTGGGCAGCTCTGTCACAAGGACGTTGGGCATTACTGGTGCCTCCCTCCCCTTCATTAGTCATGGATTCCTGTTAGGGAGACAAAGGAACCCAGCCTGCAGCATCTCAAGGGTTCCTATGCACCTGGCATACAGTAGGTACTCAATGAGTGCTCTTCAATCTTAATAACGATGACATGAGTAAAGAGGTTTAGTCAGGACTGGACAGGATTCCACCTGCTCTGTGTGGGCGCCCAAGTCTGATTGGTTTTATGGTGCTGGACCAGGGTCCTGCAGCGACCAGGACATGTCAGTGCTGGGGAAACGTTTGGGGATTGAAGACACAGCAGGAAGAGACCCTGGAGGGCCGGAAGACTTGAGTCCTAGCCGGGCTCTGCCACTGCCTGGCTCTGAGCCTCGATTTCCCCATGTGCAAGTGGGAGAGCTCTGCTCGGGGAGGCCTTAGGAAGAGCAAAGGGCAGTCGCCCTGAGTTCAGGAGCCTGTCGCTGTCCTCAGCCGTCTTCCTGCCTCGCCCCGTCGGGGTCCTGTGGGAAGAACTAGAGCTTAAAAGGCCAATTCTGCCTCTGCAATGAGGATCCGGGGCACAGAGCAGGGAAGCAACGGCTGAAGTCCCGTCTCCGTCCTCAGCACCCCATCAGAGGGGCGGCTGGAGCCTGCCCTGCTCACCTCCCCAGACAGCAAGGAAGGGAGAAATAAAGCAAACAGCAGGAAATGCCAAGCCCACCTCATCTCTCACTCCCTCTCCGGGAGAGCTAATGATGGGTTTAATGACCCCACTTGTGCAGTCACGTCATCTGACTGTACTGCGAGCCTCCAGTGGGACAAGGCCCCGTCCCCATCAGGCCTGTCTCCATTGATTTGTAAGCAGCTCAATTGTCTGGGAAAAGACAGCACGCCAGCCAGCCTCTCTGGGGTCCACTGCCACGCCGCGATCCACGGCCGCCGGGGCCTCCCTCCTGCACCCCGGGGGCCTCTGCAATGTCTGCTAACAAATGCAGAGTAAATGACACCCTCATCCAGGAGACGCGTGGGGACCCGCTGGGCCACCGGAGCTTGGAAGTAATTCTGTGTCTGCACATTTCTCCATGTCTAGACAAGAAGTATTTTCTGCCTACCTAAAATATTAGCATGTCGTGCCCCACTCGCAGGAGGGAGTCTTGGCTGTAAACATTCAGAGCCCACTGGGGCTTTCCTTCCTGTTTTTCTTCTTTAGCATTTCTTTTCTTTTCTTTTCTTTTTTTTTTGAGACAGAGTCTCACTATGTTGCCCTCAGTAGAGTGCCATGGTGTCACAGCTCTCAGCAATCTCCAACTCGGGCTTAAGAGATTCTCTTGCCTCAGCTTCCCAAGTAGCTGGGACTACAGGCCTCAACGCCCGGCTATTTTTTGTTGCAGTTGTCATCAGTGTTGTTTAGCTGGCCTGGGCCGGGCTCAAACCTGCCACCCTTGGTGTATGTGGCTGGTGCCGTAACCCCTGTGCTACAGGTGCCAAGCCTTTAGCATTTCTTTTTACCATCATTTTCATGGGTCGCACAGCGGAAGCGGCTTCCCTGGGTCCTCAGGGCCTGGGTACAACAGCTGCATTTGTCACGTAGAAGCTGTTAGGGTCCTTAGGCGCTTTAGTCTCAGTTTGCTCATCTGGGAAATGGGTATGATAATGCTGACCAGTGAGGCCTTTGCAGGATTAGATGAAGCAGTACACAAAATAGCCACAGAAAAATAGTTGGGTAGTGTCTCCCCAGATTAATCCACCTAGAACCTCAAAATATGGGGGTGGTTGGAAATAGTCATTTCAGAAGTGACCAGGTTAGGATGGGGTCATACTGAATTAGGTGCCCTCAATCCTGTGCCTGGGGTCCCTAGAAGAGGAGGAGAGGGCACAGAGGAGGAAGCCGCATGATAACAGAGGCAGGGATTGGAGTGATGTCCCCACAAGCTGAGGACCACTGAGGATAGCCGGCAGCCCCCAGAAGCTGGCAGAGGCAGGAAGGAGTTCACCTTTCCCAGGAGGGACCAGGCCCAGCTCCCACCCCTGGATCTCATAGGTCTGGCCTCTAGGCCTGTGAGAGAGTAACTTTGTGAGGTTAAGCCTCCCAGGGCAGCTCCAGGAAGCACATACAATTACATAAAAATAGCAATGAGGTGTTGGCCATGGCCACATAGGCTGTGGGATAGAGATGTGGCTGTTTCTTCCACAGAAAGGGAATCTAAGCTTCCAGGGAGCCAGATGGCTTCCCATCCTCATATTCAGGAAGTCAGAGGGTGGACAAGGCCCTGTCAGGTGGGGCCAAAGTACTGAGATGCTGTCCTGAAGACCAGGATGAGCCTGGGAAGGACGGAGAAGGTCTGACAGCAGCATACGTGCAGGATGGGGAGTCCCTTCCCGACAGGCCGAGCTTCCTGCAGGCAGAGGTGGGGGGGGCCTAGCCCCTCCTTCAGCAGCTGGGGCCTAGTACCTCCCTGGAGGCTTCCAACCCTGCAGGGCTCCTAAGGGCCACAGTGATGGGCAGGGTGGCACAGGGGAAGGGCGCTGGGCAGCGACCCAAGCAGGCCTCCTGGAACGCTCAGGGATGCTTGCTCCCCCGAGGCTGCTACCTGCAAAGGACACACCAGCTGGGGTAGCTCCAGGGTCTCATGCACCAGGGAGTGGGTGGCTATTCACCCTAAGTCCTGCTCTGAACAGGAGTCCTGGCCCTCCCTGGCACAGGAAGCCACAGGAGGAGAAAGGAGGACACACAGCCAGAGGCCCCCGGGCTTCCCTCTGAGCATCCAGATCCTGCCCGCCCCATGTTCCAATCCCCAGCCTGGGCCCCCCACTTGGAAGTTTTGCCATATTCCTCTGTGCTATCACTTCCTTCTCATTTTTATTTCAATCACCACCCCCAATTTCTTTGACTCAAATATACCCCTCTGGGGGAACCTTTGTGGAGCAGTGTGAGGCGCTGGTGACGCACTTTTTTCCTAGTTCCCATGAAAACAAATGATAACAACTAACATGGAAGTGATTGGTTCCTCCCACTCTCCATCTTTCAGGAACTGCAGATAGAGAGCACCCCCACAATCTGTGGTGCAGGTGTAGAAACTGAGGCTGGGGAGGCGGGTGGGCTTTCTCAGAATCACAAAGTAAGCTGGTGGCAAACCAGGGTCCAGGCCCCTTCCTATTGCCCTGGCTGGCCTTTCCCTGGCCCCCGCAGTGGAGGCCATAGTAGCTGAAGCCAGGGCTGAGCCCTCTGCTGTCACCACTGCACATAGTAGTTGCTTTATCCATGGTCTTTCATTCCGATGGTTGAATACACTGAGAATCCCAGTCTGTCATGTACCTGGCTGTCTCCCAGGGAACACTGTCTAGAAACTGCCTGACACACAGTAGGTGCCTTACCAACGGTCAATTATTCAATCACATAGAGTGCAGGCTGTGTGAGAATGGAGTCAGTCTGTCTCCTTGGCTCCCATCTGTGCAGTGCCCCGACATTGCCTGACTCATTGTTATTACCCAAGAAATATTAATTGAACAACTCAATGAATGATTGAAGAGTGGAAATAGTCTAAATGGCTATTTGACATGGTTTGGACTAAAAATCTGCATGTCTGAATCCATCTGGCCATTAAGCAAAATTCAGTCCAACTCACATAGGCAGAGTGACCCAGGAGGGGGAGAAATTACTATAAATAGTCCCTGTGCTGACACCTCCTCTGAAGGCCAATTGATTGTCAAGCTAAGATTAAGTGACACTGTTGTTCCAGACCTGTATCACCTCTCAGCTTCACCCCAGGGAATTGGCTCCAGCAGGGCTGGGACCCTCCAACACCCCAAGGGGTGGAACCTTCTCTCTTGAATTAAGCTGGGCATTCTCAGGTGGGGGAACCCTCGGGCTGTCCCACCAGCCTTCCTAGAAAACCCCAGTTTGTGCTGATGTGGGAGGTCACACCCTGAGAAGCTTCTACACCTGAGGCCCCTACTGGCTGTCCAGGTGACCACAAGGTGACACAGATCCAGAGAGCCTACCTCAAGGCTGGCTCTGCTCAGGAAGGCAGGGCAGTAAAGGCCATCATCATCCCTCACTAGGAAATCCAGCTTGGCCTCTGCAGCCCCAGGGTCTGCAGTTCCTCCAATCCAAATTTTGTCATCTGTCTCCCCCAAGCTCCTTGCAGCAGTCCTTGGGTCCCAAATCATCATCCCTGTTTGACAGATGTGGAAACCGAGGCCAGTGTGGTACACAGATTCAGCACCTTTTGTGTGCTTTGAGCACAGATCCACCCTCACCACCAACCCTATGGATTAGGTTCAAAGGAAATGAAATGGGCTCGAAAGACTGGGTAAGCTGCCCGGGGTCACACAGCTTGGTTTCAAACCCGGAGTCGTCCGGCACCAAAACCCATGCTCTGTCCACTACCTCCCCCACCCTGCCAGTCCAGTGTGACCCAAGGGCACAACAGCTTGTTGGAACTGAGCGCCTACTGTGCACAGGCACTGAGCTTTGTGGGACCCACCAGTCTCATGCAGTGTCCCTGCAGCCACCCAGGTGTCTTCGTCTGCCCTTGCTACGGGCTGAATTGTGTCCCCCCAAAACATAAGTTTAGGTCTTAACCCCCAGCAGCTCAGAATCTAAACTGACTTGGACATAGGGTCACTGAGGGTGTGACTGGTTAAGAGGGGTCACCCTAGCGTAGGATGTGCCCCTGATCTGAGATGCTGGTGCCTGTGTGGGAAGTCCCAGACACGCAGGGGGAACTCCATGTGCTGACGACAGCAGAGACTGGCACTGCATCCCTGCAAGCCAAAGGCTGCCCCGGATGCTGGCAAAGCCCCAGAAGCCAGGCAGAGGCAGGAAAGGACCCCCACAGCTCTGGGACGAGGCACGGCCCTGCCCACACCCTGCCATTGGATTCCTGGCCTCCGGAACTACAGGAGAACAAAGTTGTTGAACTTCCTAGGGCTGCTGGCACCTTGTCACGGTGGCCCTGAAAAACCAGCCCCTTGGGTCATAGACAGGAAAACCGAGCCTGCACCAGGGCTGGATGTGTACTGTGTCACACACCGACACCTGGCTCGGACTGTAGGACCCCTGTCCCACAGACAGCCGTGTGTGTTAAGTTCAGGGGTCATGAGGTTCAACAAGGCCTCCCAGATAGTGGAGTCAGCTGGAGACTTCACAAGAAGGGCTCCAAGATGGTGCGGGTCACAGTTGCCTCACTTCTCATGGGCATATAGCCCACCTTGTTGACACCACCCAGGGGACAAGGTCACCCAGCCACAAGTCACTGCTTGGGTCCTGAGCTATTCCACTGACACACATACACACACACACACACGCTTCATCCCAACATGAACACATATGCACTCACATGTACACATACAAGTGCACCACCCCATCCCAATACACACTCACCCCAACCCAACACACACATGCACACACAAACGCACATGCATGCCATCCCAATACACACATGTATACACACACCCCAACCCAACACACACACACAAATGCACATGCATGCCATCCTAACACACACTCACATGTACACACACCAGTGCACCCCCAACCCAACACACACACGTGCACACATTCACATCAACACAGAAATCCACACACACCATTCTAACCAACACACATACTCACCTGTCCCAATAAACACGCACTCCACATGTACACACATGTACTCATACCTAATCCCAGCACACACACACACACTCCTATGGCCTGAGGTAGTGTTGAGAGCTCTCAGAGGTGACAACTCAAGACTGATGTCCTTGCAGTCTTGTCCCCAACAGCCTTTGCTGTGGCCATTCACGCAAACAAAACAGACTCTGGCTCTGAGACCACCCAGCTCCCCTGGGTCTCCAGTTTGCAGACAGGATCATGGGACCTCCCCGTCCCCATAATCGGTGAGACAATACCAATAATAAATAAGTAAATCCTGTTCTGTTACTCTGGGGAAACTTACACAGAGGGCCTGGAGCTCTGGCACACAGGACTCAGTGGGAGCTGCCCCCCCCTACCAGCTGGGCCATCAGGCAGCAGCTGCACCCGACCCCCAAGGCTGAGACCCAGGCTGAGTCAGGCCAATCCCTGCCGGCGCGGCTCAGTTCTGGGACATTGGTCTGAGTTGTCTGGGAAGTGAACTTTCTCTTTTCTACTGATTTTAAACCTGGATGTAAAAAAGAGGAGGTAGTCTGGGGATAAAGTCAGCACAATGGACAGATGGGAAGGGGGGTACCCTAGCCTGGCCAGACTGCTAGAGCCTTATCCATCCATCCTTCACTGCACTAGCTCTGGGCTTTCCAGTTCCAGCAGACCCCAGCACAGTCCCAGTATTATTCAAGCCAACCCAATCATCCAGGCTTGGGCATGGAGTGGTAAACCCAGCCTTCCCAACAAAGATGGGTCCTAAGGCTGATAGTCACTCAGTCCCCATGCACTCAATAGGCCTTTTCAGCTGCAAACCATCTACTCCAGCGGCCTCTGGGATTTGGGCTTTCTTGTTTGGGCTTGATTGACCTTAGACGTCTACACTTGGGAACACACATGGCCCCGTTCAACCTGGGAACCCTGCCAACATTTGGTCTCTGCTATCTCTGCAGTGATTTATCTTCTCGAGGAATTTCCTCACCTGAACGTGGGCCAGGACCCAGACTCCAGGACAGATAGCATCAGAAACACATTACGGACCCGATAACACATCAGAAGAAAGGAGCAGGAGGAAACACGCCGTGTGGTTCAGACGCTCAGGGCCGGAGGGCCGCGGGCCAGGGGAGCCGTTCTCATTTCTGGAATTCTTGGGAGTTGAACAATGGAACAGAAATCAGGAGTAACTCACGGGCCTAAATGAAAGGCAGAACAGAGGGGAGCCTTCCCCCTAAAATGAAAAACAGCCCATAAATCTAAGCATAGCTGATCTGACGGGGTGCTTCTTACCTTCCCTTCCTGATTCTGCATCTTGGCAGGATCTCAGACGAGGCTGAGGCAAGGTAGCCTCGCAGTCAGTCATTCTTCTGCCTGAGAAAGATATTTATTACAATTTGGAGGAGACAGTGTCTGCCTCAGAGGTGCTCGATTTTCTGAAGTGGGGCGGGGGCGGGGGGTCTAGGACAACATCTGCCTTTGCCACAACACGTCAGAGCACTCTCTTCTTTCCTGAGGGGCCCCCAAACAAACCGATGAAGATTATCCACATTTTCTTATATTCTATTTGAAAAGAGGTGATCTGTCCCAGCCCTCCTGCATCCCACTGCCAGCCTCACCCCCCATCACGCCTCACCTCTGTTCCTACAAACACCCCCTGCAGACACCCCAAAGTGTAATCAGACAGTGAACATTACCTAAAACTTGCTGTTTTCCTTTACAGGCCCCCAGGGGCCCCTCTCCAGGTCTGTAAGTGTGGCCCTAACCTGTGACCTCTCACAGCAGCAAATGTTTCTCAGCACAGACGAGCAGTCTGTTCTCTCTTCATCGCATTCGAGTTGCTCCCTGGTTTTTTTGTTTGGTTTTGGATCACAAACACCCCTGCAGTCCACATCTGTGTGTGCAGGTATGAAAGTCAAAATCTTTAACAATTGTCCTTGGCCAGGACCTGATCATCAGACGGAGGTTGGCTTGACATGCCCAGGAGACCACACCGGTGGGTGGTAGGATAATTCGAGTCCTCAGCAGGGGACCGGGGGCTGTACACTGCCACAGTTGGGTCCCATTAAGACAGATTGTGTGGATGGGATTGCTGGGTTAAATGATGTGCACTTTTTAAAAATACAAACTGCCAGAATACCTTATTTGCAAACGAAGGTGCAAAAACCTCATATTGATCTCTGTGCCAGAGAACTTTGGGCTGAGTTGATTGAATACCTCGGGGAGAGGCATGTGGCAAGGATTGGGTCCACAAATCAGGAGGCAGCTGTCTTTGGAAAGACAGATGGTGTGGTAGTTAAATGTATAAAAGACAGCAAGGCTCTCAATGTCAAGTTTCATCTGTGTGTCCACAGCCTGGGAGGCAGGACTGAAGGACCCTCATAGACCCCACGTGACGTGACTGTACCATCCCAGTAAGTGCATTGAGGACAGGGCAGAATTTGGTATCGTTAGTGCTATTGAGTCTTTTGATTCTTATCAATAACTGGTAAAAACTCCAGAATGCAGTCATCCACCACTTAACATTGGGCACACATCCTGAGAAATACAGATGTAGGCCAGGTCACAGTCAGGTGGACATAACGCTCACACGAACCGAGGCAGTGTGTGTATTCTTACTTATATACAGCCATGTGCTGCTAGGTGTCATTTGGTCAGGAAGGGACCACGTGTAGGATGCTGGTCCCATAAGATTACGATGGAGCCAATGTCGGTCCTAGAGACGGCTCCCGAGGAACTGACCGACGAGGAGCTGTCAGAACTAGAGTGTGGCTGAAGGAGAGAAAAGAAAAAGAAATTACGGGAGAGGAAAAAGAAGAAACCTAAGAAACTCCTCAGTGAAGTCGTCCCCACTGAGCTCCTGAAAAAGTTTCAAAACCTGGACCCCAACACTGAAGCCCTTTGGGAAGAAGAGTATCCGTGGTGCGTTATGTCCTTACAAGCAAATCTATGATGAAGCAAAGGCACCAGTGAGGCAAACCCCCCCTGGACATCTGAAGAGTCACACCTGCCCAAGGACAGCCTCCGGAGGTGTCCAGAGGAAAGTGACCATAGGAGGTGATGGCTCCAGGAGTGTCACTGCCCTGACACCCCTTAGTACAGCAGTTCTCAACCTGTGGGTCGCGACCCCTTTTTAACAATGCGGCATTAGGAAGGTTGAGAACCACTGCCCTAGTGGGACCGGCTGTGGACAGTGATTTGACAGTCCTGACCCTGGGTGGGCCTGCGCTCACGTGTGTGTTTGAGGCTTAGTTTTTAACAAAAGTGATTACAATGTAAAGAAAGTAAAATATTTCAAAAATAGAAAAAGTTCATCAAATAAGGATATAGAGAAGGAAAATATTTTTGCACAGCTGTGCTTGAGTTTTAAACTAAGAGTTATTACAAGAGTCAAGATGTTAAAAAATAGTCTATAAAGTGGGGGTGGTGCCTGTGGCTCAGAGGAGTAGCGCGCCGGCCCCATAAGCTGGAGGTGGTGGGTTCAAACCCAGTCCTGGCCAAAAACTCCAAAAAAAAAAAAAAATAGTCTATAAGGTAAAAAAGTTACAGTAAACTTAGATGAATTTATTATTGAATAAAAAACATTGTTTATGAATGTAGCGCAGCCTCGGTGCTCAGTCACACCCCTGGCCTTCACCTCCACCGTCCCCTCACTCACTCACTGGCTCACCCAGAGCGACTCCCCACCCAGCAGCTGGATTCACCACAAATGCCCTGTACATACACCGTTCTTTTGTGTCTTTGCTTGTTTGTTTGAGACAGGGTGCCACTCTGTCACCTGGGCTAGAGAGCCATGACATCATAGCTCACAGCAACCTCAAATTCCTGGGCTCAAGTGATTCTCTGCCTCAACCTCCCCAGTAGCTGGGACTATAGGCACCTGCCACAACACCCAACTAATTCCTTCTATTTTTAGTAGAGACGGGGTCTTGCTGTTGCTTAGCTGGTTTCAAACTTCTGAGCTCAAGTGATCCTTCTGCCTTGGCCTTATAGATTACTAGGATTATAGGCATGAGCACCACTCCCGGCCTGTGCCATATTTTTACTGTACCCTTTCTATGCTGAGATACATTTAAAGACACAGTGCTTACCACAGTGTAATAGTTGCCTACAATATTCAGGACAGTAAGCACACAGGTGTGGAGGCTAGGAGCGGTAGGCTACACCAGGCAGCCTAGAGGTGCAGGGGGCCGCACCATCTAGGGTTGTGTGAGAGCCACTCCGTGATGTTCACACAATGACAAAATTGCCTAACGGTCCGTCTCTCAGATGTATCCCATCGCTAAGCAACATATGACTATATATCTTTTCATAGGGGGAAGCAAGTGCCCCAGTACCATTACGGAACATTGGTCTGTCCTGCAATACAAACGCCAATGGCCCCAGATCAGGTTTCTGTACACGCCCCGTCACGGAGACGGTGCATCGTGTCCGAAATGAAAGAACGTGGTGAACTGGAGGAGGTGGGCACTGCTGTGTATTCTAGACCAGTCCTGTATGATAGAAATATAATGGGAGCCACCTTTTAAATTATCTAATAATCCCCTTAATAAACGAAAATAAAAAGTAAAAAGAAACAGGTGAGATTAATTTTAATAATACATTTAATTTACCAGTGTATCCAAATTATTATCATTTCAATGTATAAACAACTTTTTAATATTTTCATCTCTTTTCGGATATTAAGTCTTCGGCATCCGTTGTGTATTTCATACTGACAGCACATTCCTAGTCAGACTGGCCACCTTTCAAGGGCCTGGAAGCCGCAGTGACAAGTGGTTGTGGATTGGACCGTACGGGTCTAGAAGGTGTTGGGATTGGAGGACAACCACGTTCACCCTTTCCACACGTAGTGCTGCCTTCTGGGGGCACAAGGACTCAGCATGCGCCTTCTTCCCCCCAGCTAGTCCCTCATTCCTTCATGCCCCAGGACTGCTGTGAGGACCTAAGGCATTCCCTGCAGGGGACTAGGGGGAGAAGGCTGTGGAAAGGACCGCTTCTCTGCCAAGGTGTCCTCCTGGCTTAGCAGGAATTCCCTGCAGAGCCAAGCTGGGGCCAGTTCTGCACTCTGCCTTCTGGAGGAACTCAGCCAGTGTGCTGGGTGGGAGTACAAGGAAGGGAGGAGGGAGGGTCACAGAGAGAGCACGACCCAGCTGGCCACAGCCGGTCAAGGGAACACAGCTGGCTGCTCAGACAGGCAGGATGTCCCCAGAGATGCCCTGTGGAGCCACCGCATCCTGGACCAGTTTGTGGAGGAAGGAGGCAGAGCGACTTGCCTTCTGGCTCCTTGGCCCATCCTGTCACTCCTAGCTCGGTGCTCTTCCCTGTCAGATGTTGACTCCCCGCCACACACTCTTGGATGCCCTGCTGCTCGGGACCGGAGAGTCTAGAGTACCTAAGGGTCCCCTCCAGGTAAACCTGAGCAGCTGTGGCCCCAATGCCAGGGACATACGTGGGCTGTGCCCAAGCCTGGCTAAGGTGTGACCATGAGACAACAGCAGAAGGGGCCAGTGGCTTATGACCTAGGGGATGGCCAATGTCGAGGCCCAGAGAGCCAGTGGGGTCATGCCTAACCTGGGGTGCACTCAAACTGGGTGCCACACCCGCCTGCCAACTACCCATCCACATCTCCGTGACAGGCGAGGTGATCACACCTCTCAAAATAAAATTGTAAAAAATAAATCAATCAGCATTCCCAAAGCACTCACAACCGTAACCAACATACAAGAAGCAGCACCTAAGTGTCTGTAAATAGGCAAATAAGTCTAGACAGTCTGGAGAAATGAGTGCGTGGTTTCTGATTTGTGTTTTGTCGTTGGCTTATTTAATTTTTTTTTTTTAGCTACATAGATATCTGTTCCATTTTCCTTCTGTGACCCTTGGTTGAGGCAGGGAGTGTTGGCAGGGGATGCCAGCCAGTCCCTGGGTCCCCGTGCTACTTGAGGGCCAGTCTCCTGCCACGTTAGCCCCACCTTCTCGGGCAGTGGCTGTGGCAGCGGCAGCCTCACCCTTCCAGAATCAGGACCAGTGCTGAAAGCATCATTTAGAAACAAGGTAAGACAGGGGAACTCAATTATGCTGAGACTATGGTATTTTCCCAAGTTGCCTGCAGAACAGAACAATAAAAAATTTATCCTTAATAGCATTTTGCAAGATTTTGCCACAGGAGGTGTCCTTCTCCCCACCGTGGTTTGGAACGATTGCTGTCTGCCTCACATCCCCGGTCCTCAGCCCCCTGCCACTCTCTTCCTGGTCCTCAGCCCCCTGCCGCCCTCTTCCTCGCTGTAGACTTTGCAGCCAGCCTGCCTTCACCGCTTCCTCCTCCACCCCAGAGATGTCTGGATGCAGCCACGCCCCCCACGAATCATCTCCGGGAAGGGGAAGAGGAAACCTGGGCAGCCCCACAATCAACGTCCACTCCCTTTCTTACCTCTCATCTGGAGATCAAAGGTTGCGTCTGAGGACAGAATAACAAGAAAAAAGAAAACCCGGGCAGCCAGTAAATTTAATTTCATAAAAACCAATATGATAAGAAATGTTAAAAATGGAAGGGGAAAAAGGAGGCAGGAAAGAAAGCTCCAGAATAATACAAGATACAGTAGCGATAACACTTATGCATTTCAGCACTGACACATAGTTACGAACATACAGTGGGAAAGAAAGTATATTACACCGAGGGGTCAGGAAACAGGATCCTGGCAAACTGTTAACAGTTTCGAGAGGAGCATGAAATCAGATTTGGGAAAAGGGGGCAGGGAACTTCTGATTTGTACTCTATGCATCTCCATTCTTTAAATCGTTTACAGGTCATGTTTTTTAAAATAATTTTTAAAAAAGTAAAAGGGAATTTTCCATTCAATAAAAAAGAACGTAAATGGCATTACAAGCAAGGGTCTTCAAAAGTTCATAGAAAATGCACATTAAGAAAAAATCATGCAAGCACTTCAAATCTTTCGCACCAAAATAAACTCGTACTAACTTACTGGAACATGTCTGAGCAGGGTCTAGTTAGAGACGCGAAGAAGGATAAGGCCTCGGTTTGAAAAGGGCCCCTGTCACAGCAACATGAACTTTGCTAAAACTGAAGCAAGAACAAACATCAAATTTATGATGCAGCTTGGGTGGGAGAATGGCGAGATCGTTGATGGTTTACACAGAGTTTGTGGGGAAATGCCTCCAAAGGAATCAGCCCTTTGCAAGGGATAACTTACTTTCAGAAGGGACAAGACCGCATTGAAGATGGAGCTACGGCCAGAGAAGGATGCCTCACGAGCTGGACGGAGCTGGTACCTCATTTTCCTCTTATATAAAATGAGGGGAAGAGGCTGGAACTTTCGGCCCTGTAATAGTCAGGCTTCTCCAGAGAGACACAAGGAGTAGGGCGACGCATGTGCTCCTGGGGCTCATGGGAGGGAGGTGGAGGCTGGCACAGTGTCAGCAGGGAAATCACAGGAGAAGCCCCAGTTCCCTAGAGGGCCTCTCTCCCAGTGACTCTCATCCCCTCTGCCTTCCCCTAGGCCACTGGGACCTTTCTGTCCTACTGAGTTCCTGCCCTACATGGTTCAAATCTCCATCACACCCTCTGTTCCTACCATGAAGTTCAAACTTGGCCTCCAAGGTGTGGGAGGTCTGAGCACTGTGGACCCCCTGCCTCATCTCCTGCCACTGGACCCCTTTCTGGGCCTCCAGCCACTGCTCCTTGTAGGCTCCATGAGATGGGGAGCCACATGTTGTTCTTGATGGCATCCCAGGGCCAACCACACAGTAGGGAACTCAGTAAACGTCTGTTGAATTAAATGAATGAATAAGTTTCTCAGCTGGGAGGCCGAGGTGAGTGGATCGCTTGAGCTCAAGAGTTTAAGACCCAGCCGGAGCAAGAGAGATAGACCCTATCTCTACTAAAAACAGAAAAATTAGCCTGGTAGGGTGGCATGTGCCTATAGTCCCAGCTATTTAGGAGGCTGAGGCAAGAAGATCTACTGAGCCCAAGACCTTGGGGCTGCTGTGAGCTATGATCATGTTGGTTGGTTGCTGTGAGTAGGGTAAGTCCTTAAAGCCAGGGTCCCAGCTATGATGATGCCACTGCAATGCAGCCTGAGCAGTAGAATGAGACTTAACCCTCAAAAGAAAAAAAAAGAATAAATTTCTGAGGAAGCTTTAAGGGCTCAAGAGACTTGACACTTCCTTGCCTGAGATGAGATGGAAACTTGCTGTAAGGCTCCTTCACTAGCAGGGGCAGAGGAGGCCGGCTCCTGCGTCCAGCTGATGGACTCCATTGTCCAGCTGGCCTTGCAGCTGGGACACCAGGAGAGGAACCTGCTGTTGGGAACTGCAGGGGGGAGGGGCCCTATAGGGGGGAGGCAGACTTGGGGGGGACAGGGGTGCCTCTTTTTATCCTTCCGCCTGTCTGTGAACTGGGTCCCCCAGAAGCTGACTCTATGTCAAGAATTCAAGTGGATATTTTTTGCAAGATAGAGAAGGGTGAGTCAGAGAAAGTGAGACACCAGCATGGAGCACATGAAGAGGCTCTAGTGATGGGCCTGCGGAGGTCAGTCCTGTGGGAATCATGGGGAAATGCCAGAGTCGGTGCCTCTCAGAGGGACCTCACCCAAGAGGCAAGGGAGCTGGGTGTTTATCCACCGGCCAGGCTTCGTGGGCCCAGAGTAAAGCCTCTGGCAGTCACGGGATGTGCAGCGGGACACCCTCAGCACGTACAGGAGTGGTGAAAGCCGTTCCTGCCCCAGGCCTCCTCCTCCTACCGGAACACAGAGGAGTTCAGCAGCTATAGCCGACCATGAGGCAGCCTTGACAGTGGAACCCACATGCTCGAGATGGGAGAGCAAAGACCTAGACAACTCTGGGGTCCTGGCTGTCACCAGGGAGCAGTCACCACAGCTGTGGATGGCCAACTCTCAAAACAGAAGGAGAAGTAAATTCCATCCTGAGCCACTGCTACTTCCTGTGTCTGTGACCCAACTGACTCATCATGCACCAGCTGTGTTCCTTGTGCCCCTGAGCTCCAGGAATGCTGCTGCTGCTTGTGGCAGTGGCACTGACGGTAACACCGAACCCTTGATCCCTCTACATGGAAACACTTCACGTGCCTTGACTTGTTCATCTGCAGGAGGCAGATGCTACTATTGTTCCATTTCACAGATGAGGAGACTGAGGTGGAGACACGCTGCACCTCTCACCTAAGGTTGCACAGCCTGCAGCCATTGTCTGGCTCTGGAGCCCTGCTCCTTCCCACTACAACAAACAGCCTCTGCCTTGGCTGGCTGGGGGTTTTCCTGGCATCTCTGAGAAAGCCACTTTGTCCCCCCTCCACCTGCTTCCTGTCTTATGACTTTCTAGAATGACAACTCTGAGGTTTCATCTTATAAGTGAAATGAACCCATCAGGCTTAACAAAGAAAAGGGTAGGATTTCCCAACAGGCCTGTCTCGGGACAAAGGTGCCTCTTTACAATTTAATGAAGCTTTTCATTAGAAGAAGAGATGGCGAGTGGAGAGAAAATTCCTCAGAACCTATTGAGAGGCTTTGGATTCCATAAAGCCTGACAGCTGAGGGGCGCCGAGACCTTCCCGCTCGCCCGTCCATCGAGAGTGAGACGGGGCAGGTGCTTCTGGGTAAGATGCGGCCCCACTGATGCATGGTGACAGTTCAGTGAAGGACACACAGTACCACATACATGTAGACGCTCTGTGAGAGGTGCTGGTGGGGCTGGGCAGGGCAGGGGGAGAGCCAGTGCCACACAGGAACCTCCATCTTTGCCGTCAGAGTCCTGGGTTTGCTCCTTCCTTCACCACATGCTCCAGGGAGAATTACTGGGCCTCATCTTGTAACCTGTAAGCCGGGGCTGTTGGCATCTATGACTGTTAGTAGATGAGAGCCGTAGTGAGGAAAACACGGCCGTGAGCTTGCCCTCTGGGGGCTCCACTGCGAAGTCGTCATGAGGACCCGTGCAGAGATTCACAGATGCTCCTGCAGTCGGCAACAGATCCCACTTTGCACTTACCAGAGGAGCCTTCAGCTCCCGGAGTCTCAGTTTCCTTACCTGTAAAGGGATAATAATAGAACCCTCATTCAACACGGATTTATCCAGCATCTACCGTGTGCCAGACCCTGTACTAGGCTGGGGAATCACAGCTGCGAACAAGACCAAGGAGGCCTCTCCCTCATAGAGTGCAAGGTACAGGGCAGGGGACAGACATTTGTGATATCACCAAGTGCATAAAGGCAAAGGTATGACTGCAGTAAATGCTACAGAGACGAGGGACTAGGACCAAGTTTGACCTTGTCACATGCAAAGGTCCTGTGGTTAAAATGATTAAACAAGATAAAGCATACAAACCTTTAAGATTCAATAGCCAGAATATCCTAAAGGAAGCGGCACCAGCATTTCCTTGGCCCAGTGCTAGGGAGCATTTACACCAACTAACAAACTTGCCTTGGGGCTGGGCACCTACCAAGCCACCTTCTGCCTGCACACAGGAATGGGCTAGTCATTTGTCCCCGTGAGAGATATTTTTTATAAACAAATCCAGTGGGCTTCCGGTTTGGCATGTGAGCAGGTTAAGGTGTGACATGGGCCGTGCTAAGCAAGCAGGCATAATCGGGTGGTCCCCTGCCTTATACCAAGAATCAAGCCCACCCTGGCTGGGGGCTTGGGCAGGGAGATGGGCACACCCAGCAGCATTTTGCAAGGGCGCCTTTTCCCTCTGTTGGAGCTCTTTCAAGGATTAGAACTATGGAGCTCAGGGCATGGCATATTTCCATTTCATCATTTCCCAGATTCCAGACAAGTCTCTGGGCCTGGCTTTGGGCAAGTCAGGTGCTCCAGGAAGCACAGGGCCCTGTGCTCAAATACGTACTCAAACATCCTGAGAGCAAACACAGACTTTGCATTCCGTGTCTCCACATGTAACAGGAGGCTGGCGGCCCCGCTGCAAACGGAGACTGTGTTTACACGCTGCCCCGTGACTCCATTTCCAAATTCAAACAAGGAAGGGTGTCCTAGAATGGGCTGCCATGGCCTCCACCCTGAGAACACACATTTCCTCCTCACCTTGTTGGGTCGGGATTCTGAAAAGGCTCATTGGGGACCGAACAAAACATCAAGGCATCTCTGGAAAGGTTGTTGCCAACTTCAGCAGCGGGTCAGGGGGGACCAGGCTCCAGCCTCCGCTTCAGCCCACTCCTGGGTCAACCCCTATGCCCACCCCAAAAGGATGCTCAGGTTAGCCGGGTTGGGGCAGGCAGGAAGATGGCCATTCACATTCCAGAAATCACCCCCTCCCTGCCAGGGCTGCTCAAATGTCAGAAGGCACCTTGGGTCCTCTGTGAACTTTACTGGTGCAGACAGTGAAGCTGAGAGAAGGGAGGACGCAGCCAGAGCCCCAGAGTCACAGAGCACTGCAGAGAGGGGGAGCCCTCACCATCCCTCACTGTGGAAAGGGGGGCCCTCACCATCCCTCAGCAGACCCCGGGCCCCACACACTTCACCTGGACAGCCACCTCCAGGACCAGTTGGGGCCTTTCCTGACTCTTCGTCCTGCCCCACAGCCCAGGCTTCTCAGCATCAGGTCCCCATATGTTGCTGCCCAGATCCTGTCTGCCTCCCCAACAGCATAAACCCCACGAAGGAAAGGGTTGTGCCTGGTTGGTAGAACACTTGCATATACCCACACCCACATGTATACACACCCACATATACCCCCACACACATATGCACACCCACATATACTCACATATACCCACACACATGCACATCCACATGTATACATACCCACATATACCCACACACATGTACACACACCCACATATGCTCACATATATCCACACACATGCACACCTATATGTATACACACCCACATATGCTCACATATACCCAGACACGTGCACACCCACATATACCCACACATGTGCACACCCACATGTATATACATCCACATATGCTCACATATACCCACACACGTGCACACCCACATGTACACACACTCATATATGCTCATACATACACATGCACACGTGCTCCTGTGTGTGCACACATGCATATACTCACATGTGCTCATGTATACACATGCACACATAGGCACATGCCCATGCGCACACTCACACATGTGTTCACACAAGCACACATTCACATATGCTCACATACACACAAGCACACATGTGCTCACACACATATGCACACACATTCACACACTCCCATATGCTCACACACACATAGTGAATGAAGAGGTGGATGAGGAAATAGTTACTCCCAGCTGCGAACTACCTCACCTGTTCCAGAAAAATCAGGCCAGCTGCCGAGAAACATTCCCCTGTCATCCCAGCTCTGCTCTGACGTGCTGTGACCTTGGTGGCACCCCTTGTACTGCCTGGGCCCATTTCCCTTCTGGTCTTGGGGCTGGACCTCATGCCCATCCTTAGATGACTCATGCACTCAGAACTGAGCAGAGCAGAGTGGGCAGGTGCCCAGACTGCAGGGACAAGTGACAGCACTGAGTCCTGGGCCACCTCCTGCCATCTGTGTGACTCTGGCTGAATCACTTAACTTCCCTGAGGCTCAGAACCTTCCACCAACGGTGGTGCCTCCCTCATGTGTCTATGTGACTAGGAGTAAAATGGTCCAGGGGAGACATTGACATTGCACATGGTGCTGGGCAAGCATCTGTTTTGCTGTTTTCAGTTTGGGGTACACCAAGTGCAGGGCCCGAGAGGAGTTCGGTGCAAGCACCTTGCGGGAGATGGTCCAGGGAGGTGGGAGTGGGTGAGTCAGGCTGTCCTGTGGGTGGACAGACACAAGGTGTGCTGAGGAGCGGGTCACTCTGTAGTATGTGCCTGCTGAGAGATCATGGGGGCCGAGCCTCACGTGGTCCCACCAAGGACCCCCAACTCCTCTCTGGCACTGGCTGGGGCTCTCCCAGGGAAGGCTCAGGGGAGCTCTAACCCCCCAACACTCTTATCTCTGTGTCTGCCTGAGTCCAGGATCCTCCCCCTCTGGTCAGAGAAACCCCGAGCAGGGCACTCAGGAAGCCATCAGCCACCAGCCTGCAGTGGACGCTGGAGACAAGGAGGGCCACTGGCAACATCTGTTGCAGCCACTGTCATCATCATCGTCATGGGTATGACGTCACTCCATGGCACAAACTGCACTGGGGCCACCCGTGGAGGGGGGAGACAGAGATGCTCCCACACCCAGAGACGTTGCCCACGTCCTGGCTACAGGTCCCGAGGCTGTGCAGTGGATTTGGGAGAGTGACTTAGTTAGAGAAGTGCAGACCCTCATGATAAAGGGGCAGTGAAGGGAGTGACGGGGCTGGGTGTGGGCAGGGCCCCTGGGCGGGCTCTCCTGTGAGCCGGAAGATGGAGCTGGGAGGCTGCTGAGCTCAGTTCTTGGGAGCCAAGCCAGAGCAAGAGTATATGAGGCCAGAGTGGTAGGTAGGTTTTGGGACGATGCCTCCTGTCCACAGCCTGCAGCTTCTGGATGTGAAATGCTGGTCTGGATCACGGATGGCATTGCTCCCCGAGGGCACTGTGACAAGTTCCATGGCTGTGCTTTAGCCAGTACCCTATAAGAACTTTTCCCAACTATTTTCCAGAGATTGACTCATGTTGCTCTTGCCACCAACATCCACTTCACCTTGTCCTGGAAAAAGGACCCTGGGTTTCCTTTAGGGACAGCCTTTCCCTCAGTTTCCAGGCCCTGAGTGTCCAGTGGTCCCAGGTGGGACATGTACCTATCCTGGCCAAGTCCTCCTTGTTCCAGCCGAGTGACTCCCAGGACTGGTGCTGCAGGACAAGCCACTCCTCCCTCCGGATTTGAACCTGGGAGGATACAGGGTTGGGGCTAGAAGCAGCCGTGTTGCCACCACCAGCTCCTGGGCATGGAGACAGTGTGGAGGGGACAGGACCACACAGCACAGGGAGAACCCAGTGCTGGCTCAGCCCCTGCCTGACCAGAACTGCCCCTGTGGTTTGAGGTCACAGGATTTGATAAGTGTCTTTTTCCTTTAAGCCAGTGTGGGTCAGGAGTTCTGTATCTAACAGCAAAAGGGAACATTTGGGATTTTCTGCAAAGCTCTAGAAATCAGTGTTGAGTTTATTAGTTATTATTGGAAATGACCTTGGCCATTTGTCAATATGAAGGTTACATATAAGTAAAATAATTGCTCATCGGGGAAGGAGTAGTGCAAAAAAGAAAAAAAATTGCTCATAAAGTAAATGTTCTTTATCTGTAACTAAGCATCCCGATCCCACCACCCTGCCCCCTCCACACCCTCTCCCTGCCCAGAGTATGGCTCCAACTCTACCCAAGTCTGCAGCCGTTACCCACAATGTGTCCTTTCATCCATTAACAACACTTCTACCAAACACCTACGCTTCCAGGCTCTAGGGATACGACAGAAAAAAGTGTCCAGGGTCTTACCCTTGTGCAAAAGGAGACAGACCATGACCAAAGGCACAATAAATAAATAAACTACAATTTTTGGAAGCCATCAGCACCATGGAAAGCAGCAGCAAGATGGACAAGATAGTGGGGATCAAGCACATTGGGGTACACAGGGGAGGCTGCCCTGTAAAGTAGAGTGCTCAGGGATGAGCCCGTTGGGAAGGGGACATTTGAGCAGAGACTAGGAGATAGGAGTGAGCCATACCAGTATCTGGGGAACAGCATTCCAGACAGAGGGCCTGGCCAGTGCAAAGGCCCTGAGGCCACAGTGTGACTGACATGTTGGAGGCACTGCCAGACAGCCGATGGGGCTGAAAGCAGAGACAAGAGGGAGGGCAGGAGAAGGTGAAGCCAGACATGTGGCAGGTTTGGTGGCCCTGAGGGGTGTGAAATAGAAACATTGCAGGACTTTGAATAGAGGAGTGACATGCTCTAGCACAGTGGGGTAAAGATGGAGTGGGAGACCAGGGAGGCACCGCTGCCACGGTCCAGGCTGAATGACGGGAGAGAGTGATGTAATTCGCCCAGTTTTTGCAAGGTGAACCACTGGGAGAGGCTCTTTCTGGCAGGGCACATTGTGGGGACCCAAGCTCCTTGGCCAGCGGTCTCCAAGGTGTCTCCCGTCAGAGCTGGGGCTGTCTGAAGTTGACCCAGCCGCAGATGCCACCCTGGGAAGAGGAAAGGCCCTTCTCAGGGGACAAGGCTCCTCTCCTGGGGCCCCTGACCCAGGGAAAAGCTTGCAAGAAAAGTGAGAAGCTGGTGTGCTTTTTTGTCCTGAGGAGATCATTCCATGGCTGTCCCCAAATGACAACCGACCCCAGCCGTGCTCCTGTGTCCTAGCAACACACCTGCTTACAGGATGTCTGAATGTCTAGAGCAGCGGTTCTCAACCTGTGGGTCGCGACCCCTTTGTAACAATGAAAATACATCCTGCATATCAGATATTTACATTGCGATTCATAACAGTAGCAAAATTACAGTTACGAAGTAGCAACGAAAATAATTTTATGGCTGGGGGTCACCACAACATGAGAAACTATATTAAAGGGTCACGGCATTAGGAGGTATTAAGAAGGTTGAGAACCACTGGTCTAGAGGGTTTTGAGGGGCCGGAGACTGAGTCCCAAGGTGCTTCTCAAACTGGGCACAGGACTGGCTGTCTCTGCAGGGAAGAATGGAGCCTGCAGAGTTCATTAAAGAGGAGTACGCTTAATTCTCTCCTTTATCAGTTGACAGCTCCCAACCGATAAAGCTTATTTTATTTAAGCTTTCACACACCCAGCAAGATAAATATCCCTGAATTCCAGTCTTCACAGGCCAAAAAAAAAAAAAGTAAAATGAATGAAGTCAGAATCTTGAGTAGGTTTCTGAAACTTGAGCAAGAGCAAGCCTGTACGATGGAACTAAATTAAATGGTGAACAGTGAGGAGCGTGGAGGGAGAGCGGCCAAAGGGACCTGGGGCTGGAGCTGAGAAAAGACAGGCTGGGCCCAGCACAGGACAGGAGCAAACTGCCAGCAGAACCTGCTCTAAAGAGGAGGCCCTGCCGTCTCCCGCCCTTGCAGAAGTCACTCAGGGCGTGTGAGGATCTCAGGCTGAAGGAGCAGATCCCCACGGCTCTCAGCCAAGACTGTTGCTTCGTGCAAGCGGCATCCATGGGAGCTGGTCACTTTGCTTTCCTGTGCCTCAGTTTACCCTCAAAAGCAAGGGTAGAATGCTTTGAGCAGGTGTCTGTGGCAGAGAAGGCATGTGTGTGTGGCCCATTCCCTGGCAGCCCAGGGCAAGCTTGCCTGAGGGTGAGTTTGTGCCTCAGGAACCCCTGGGCCCAATCCCCAAGTTGTGCCCCTGAACTCACCAGCACTGAACCCCTTGGAGTTTCCCAGGCACCTCCACAGTGGCTTCTGAGCTGCTGTGTGCCACCAGCTCTGGGTCCCATGTCTAAGCAGGAGCCCCTGACAGCGGGCCTGGATGACAAGCAGAGTGGTGAGCACAGCCTCAGCTGGCTCTGCAAACCACCTGCCATTAACCCACTTGGAGTTTGCATGGAATTAATTGAACAGAAAGTATGGAGCTTTAAAAAGCAGTCTGTGGAAGGGAGGCATTGTGGTCCCCAAGGGGAAGTTCGGTGCCTGGTGGTGTGAGAACTGCCCAGGGTCTTGCCTGTGGAAGTGGAGAAGCAAACTGCCCAGGTGATGAGAGAAGGTGCAGCCACCGGCACAGACGGGCACAGGAACCACCAGGAAATCGTGCCCCTTCAGCCACATGGTGCTATAGTTTTGAAGCTGCTACTGTTGGAGGAAACTGGGCAAAGTGCAGAGAGGCTCTTTATGAATTATTTCGTCAACTGCATTTGAATCTACAATTATGTCAATGAAAAAATAGAAAACTTTAATAGACAGTATGAAGACCTGTGAACTTAATCTCCAAATGCTCTTTGCGGATCCATTAATTTATTCCAAAAATGCAATCAAACAAACCTCTTTTATTCCAACAATCCATGCTAAGCACTGCTGTGTGCCCGGCACTGTTCCAGGGCCGGGAAGGCAGCAGCCCAGGCCTCTTTCCCTCCTGCTACCTTGTGGACTACAGATGGTACCTGATTACACAGGATGCCAGGAAGCTGCTACACAATGACAGATGCTTAAAAACATAAGACACTGGGTCACTTTGAAAGCTGACAAGTGAAATGATGCCTAAGTTACAAGCAGAGCCCAGCCAGCGGAGATCTGGGGCCAGAGAGTCCCCTAAAGTGGAAAGCGCAGGACACAGGCCGTGAGATGGGAAGAAGCACTGCCCTTCTGAGCGTCACAAGTCCCCTAGAGCCGAGTACACTGGTGCATGAGGAGGGGACAACAGAGATAGGGGTTGGCGGGGTGGAGCTGGCGTGGCCCACCCAGCACAGGTCCCATGAGAGCCCCCAGAGCATTTTAGGCAGGTCACAGTGCGATGAGTCATGTTTGTAAACCACCATTCTGGCTCCAGGTTCCTCCAGCTCAGAGGCTGAGCTTCTAACTGGGGCCTATAAAGTGCCTGTGGTACGAGTGTTATGAACCCAGCAGAGGCCCAGCCTGGCCCCTGGCTGGTGAGACTGGACGTTGACAATGGTCAGTGCCAATGGGGAGTGTGAATATTGAAGGCCCCCGGGTCCCTGTCAGACGGTCACACTCTGGGCCGCTGGGCAACACCTCCTATGGCTGGAGATGGTCTCTGCCAGCACCCAGGCCCCGCCTGCTCCTGCCCCTGCACACAGCCCCCCACTCCAGGGGCAGGCACAATGATGGCATCTGGATGTGTGTCCCCACGGGAGTGTGCCAGCCCCAAGCTGAGACATGACAACAGGGCCAAGCAGAGGAAGACAGGCCCCAGCCCCCCCTCCCCCCACACACACACCTCTTGGGTATGGAGCAGACCTGTGGTCTTCAGGAGGCCCAGGTGCTTATGGCTGGGTGGCGAATTCCCAAAGTCATCAGCTGGAAGCCAGATCAAAAGCAGAATAAAATTCAGACAGCTTCTCGTATGTGGTTCATTGTTAATGGATCCCTCCCTGGCGTGTGCAGGCCCTGCCCTCTCTCCCTGCTGCCTCTGTTGATCCCATACACATATTGAAGAGCCCAATATTTAGCTTTCCTCATGCTAAATACATCACAGTGCAAGCTGGGGAGTGGTGTGAGTCTGTGGTCCTCAGCCTAAGTTTCACGGGGCAATTCTGCTCTTCTGCTCCCTGCAGGCCAGTGAGAGCCTGGGAATTCTGTTGGAGCTAGGAGAAGCACGCTCTTCACTTAAACCAGCATGCAGGTGATCACTTAAACCAGCATGCAGGTGAGGGGCCATCCTGGAGCTCCTAGTGTCCATCTGGTCACAGGGGAGGCAGGGAAGAGGAAGACTGAGACTAAGGCCACCATGGAGAGACGTGGTGCTCAGGAGCAAGGGCAGTGAGAGAAGCTGAGTCAGCTGGCCATCCTGGATTCAGCCCTACCTGAGGCTTACCAGGTGACATCTGATTCCAGCCTTACCTGAGGCTTACCCCATGACATCCTGGATCCAGCCTTACCTGAGGCTTACCCGATTACGTAAGTCATGTTGTGTGAGTAAATTCCTTTCCTCCTTAAGCTAGTCTGAGATAATTTTTATTGCTTACAATCAAGACCAAGAGCATCATGAGTCTGGAGAGATCATGCTACCATCCCTGGATGACTGTTGTGAAACAGCTGAGCACAGTAGGTGCTCAGGAAACAGTCGTTTCTTCCTTTTCCACACAGCTTCTTTCTTCACAGCAGGACCCCCAATGGCACAGGAGGAGGGTTGCCAGCCCAAGCTTGAGGGGAACATTGTCCTTGACACCCTCCCCCGGCTTAACTTTTGTCTTCCTTAACGTGGTCATATTAACATAATCAAACATCTAAGTTACCCTATTTAGCTATTTATGGGCAAGGCCCTTAATCAGCTGGGAAACATTCCCTCAAATCTCACAAAACCCCAGAGAAATAGGTCCTATCAACTCATTTCCTAAACATGATACTCTTTGTATTTATAGAGCCACCATTTGCTGTGAACCCACTATGTGCAGGCCCTGTCATATGTGTTATCACATGGGGTCATCTCGTATAACCTCTGAGGTCAGCATTGCCACATTGAGCCCCATGAAAATGGCAGACAAGCTGAGATTCAGAGAGGTTAAGTCACTCACCTAAAGCCACACAGCTAGTGGGGCAGGGGGTCCAGGTTTACACCTGCCCCTCGGTTGGCACTGCCTCTTGCTCAGCCTCCGTGGCCAAGGTCTGAGGCTGGCCAGACCAAGCTGTTCCCCAAGCAAGTCACACCCTATTAAGAGGTAAATACTCCTGACAGTTTTCTTGTTGGGCAGGTGGGGGGAGAAGGAATTCCCCACACCTTTAAAGTGGTCTCCTATCAGTCCCAGGAGAGGCACAGGGGATGATTTTTCAGAACATGAAGAGGAAAGTTTGAAGGAGAGAGAAAGAGGGGATGATTGTGTCCACACGGGATCCTGAGTGGAGGGATCTTTGCTCACACTCTGTCGCCTTGGTCCAGCTCTTTTAGGAAAGACTGATCTAGGGATGAAGGAGAGTTCTCTGCAACTAAGGAGGAAGAGCCGGTCAGCCTAGTCACCATTAGCAACTCTCAGTGAAATAACCGATCCAGAATGGAAACCTCAACACATCCCAAAACCGTCAGGTCAGAAGCTGGTGGAGAACGGACTTTTTGCAAGGGGCTAAAACACTCCCTTCCATAGTAACGTTAAAGAGAAGACAGAGGCCAGGCATGGTGGCTCACGCCTGTTGTCCCAGTGCTATGGGAGGCCAAGATGGGCAGATCACCTGTGCTGGGAGGTTCGAGACCAGCTAAGACCCCCCTGAGCCAGTTGAGCCAGCGTGAGACCCCGTCTCTACAACAACAACAGGACAACAAGACAGCCGGACCTTGTGATCCCAACTACATGGGGGACAAGAAAACACTACAGGAGGAAGAAGTAATAAAAAAAAAACTTAAAAAAAAACTTCAAAGTAATAAGTTGAAATAAAAAAAAAGAGAGAAGACAGGATATCACATGGGCACATTTTTGATATCAAATCTTCCCAAAGCTCGGGGAGTATTCCATGTATTCCTAGAATCCACGTAGAGCTCTGGTTTGAATGCTTGGCCCCTCTGAAGCAGCCAATAAATGCCCAATGTTGGCACCATCAGAAGACAGTGATGGAAACACCCCCACATGTAACCACAGGATCCCAACCAGTATCAACTCAGAGAGCACAGAGAATCATCTCCCAGGACAGGAACCAAGTTTGCTCTGGTCTCTGCCCTGCTACAGCATCGACCCAAGTTGGACAGTCAGACAAATGGGCTACAGGGGCCACGCAGGCCAGGCCACCCCAGAACCCATCCACTCTTTTTCAGCACCTCTTAGTATCCTGGTTTCAACTTGAGAAGACAGATATAGGGTCACGGAAATAATTGAACTACTGTTCACCTGTTCAATCAAAGACAGAGGAGATTGATGTGTGCGAGTCTGGGGGCAACGCGTCCTGAAAGCAACAGATACGTGAGGCCTTTAATGCAATAGATCTATCTTAAGGAGCAAATAACACACGTGGGTAAAAATGGACAAGGATATTTGTTCCTGGTCCTATTTGTAAGATCAAAAAGTAGAAACTATCAAAACGCCCATGGTAGAGAAATGGCAAAACAAATTAAGATTTATTCACATAAATGGAATCGTGTGAAATCATGAAAAATGATGTCCATGAACATTGATGGACATGAAAAGATGTTCACTGTAGTTTGTCAGTGCAAGAAAGAAGTAGTTACCGAAACTGTGTATAAGACGATCTTATTGTCTGAAACTACGGGTACATTTCTGCACACAAGAAAGTCTTAAGAAGATTTGTTAAGCCATGGTGCGTCCACACGACGGAATCACACAGCTATTTCGGTAAGTGGGGGAGCTCTTGAGGACTGATGTGGGAAAATCGCTAAGACGTACTGCTGCAAACAGCAAGGTGTAGAAAATGTGTGCGTATAGGTTTATGTATAAACATATAGGTTTTATTTATAAAACAGAGGACAAAATAGAAATCTGCATTCCTTGTAACTATACGGAGATCCTGGCCACTAAGAACAATACAGAACATCTGTTGGGTGCAAGGAACTGGGCCAGTGGGGCGCAGGTTGGAAACAAGCTCTGGTCTGTATTTTTCACTTTGTCTGGCTTTTGAGCCGTGTGAAGAAAATCGCCCACTCGAAACATCTTTTATTTCTTTTTTCTTTTCTTTTCCTTTCTTCCCTCCCCTCCCTCCCCTCCTCTCTTCTCTTCTCTCCTTTTTTTTTGACACCGAGTATTCATCTATCTCCCTGGGTAGAGCGCCGTGGCATCATAGCTCACAGGAACCTCAGTCTCGGGCTCAAGTGATCCTCTTGCTGCACCCTCCTGAGTAGCTGGGACTCCAGGCACTCGCCCCAACACCCGGCCAGTTGTTCTACATTCAGAAGAGATGCGGTCTCACTCTTGCTCAGGCTGATCTCGAACTCCTGAGCTGAAGCAATCCACCTACCTTGGCCTCCCAGAGTGCTAGGATTGCGGGTGTGAGCTACTGTGCCCGGCCTCAAAATATTTCTATTGCAAAATAATTCTGGAAAGACACGCACTAAAATTATACTAGAGGTCGTTCCAATTAATGAGATGCCTAGTAATTTTTATTTCCTTCCTTATGCTGTTTAAATGATCTGGCTTGTTTTTACAATGAGCACACATTATTTTCATATCTAAAAACAAAGTGGTTTTCATTCTGAAATAAAATTAGGGAAGTAGCCGCACTCGCTCTCCTTTCTTGTGCTCTCCCGACACACATTCACACACACATCCTCTCTCTCTCACACACACACACACACACATGTGTTCACATCTTCACACACACACTCACACTCTCACACACACTCACACTCTCACACACACTTATTTCCCGCGCCCCCCATGGCTCTCTGTTTGAGGTCTATTTATCTATTGTCTGGATTTAAGTGGGACCTTCCTCCCTGAGTAAATAGCTGGGGGATTGCACACCCAGGGACAGAATCTGATCATTCCATACTGGACAGGGCAGAGAGGACGCAGACCAGGGGGTCACAGGCCTGCACCATGAATAGGAAATGCTCTCCTCCAAATAGAGAGTAAAGTCAAGTCCAAAACCATCAGAACTCCAGAAATTACTCATGGTGGCTGGGTACTTCAAAATAGGAAAACAATTTTTCTAGGTCATGGTGAAGTACAGGTTCCCCATTACCCCAAAACTCGGTGACCCTTTTCCTATATACAGCATAGGTGAAGTCCGAGAGAGAGAGAGGAATATAGTTACATATCTCATCTAACCTCCACCACAAACAAATGACATTAGAATACTGATAAAAATAGTAATAGCTAACCCGAATATGGTCCTTAACATGTGCTGGGCACTGTCCTAGTTTTTTCAAATAGAATAGCTTTTCTCACCTGAACAAATGTCGTTACTCTCGATTTATAGACAAGAAAGCTGGACCTGGAGAGGTTAAGTAGCTGCCCAAGGTCGCACGTCCGTGATGGTGATGCTGATCCATGCTGTATTTTCATGAGGGGGAAAATGGAAAGATCTTGCCCAAGGTCACATAATTGGGGAGTCAAGGGGCAAAGATTCCAAGCCAGGCCTGACTTACTCAAAAACCTAGGCACCCACTTGCCACATTATCCTGCCACTCTGGCCCCAGTTTCTTCCTCAGTAGGGCAGGGGACACAGACCACTCTGGGTCTCAGGGACACTGAGCAGTCGCCTGGCAAGGACATGATGTGCCCTGACCTTGGGCTCGCCCAGCACTGCTCGGCTGCAGTCTCAACTCTTGTCCCTCCATTCCCCAACAAAAAAAATCCAATGACAGACGCCATGGTGAGTAAGAGAGATTTTACTAAGGGTTCCTGTGGAGCCGGAGGACAGAATGACATCACACACCACCCAGACCACTGCATCACAGACCGCCGGGTCTGTCTGCTTTCTTATGCTCTCACAGCTCCCCAAAGCCGCTCTGCTCCCCAAAATGACTGTTCTTCTGGCAGGCACCTTGGGTGTGTCAGCTCATCTGGCACCAACTCCCACTGGGCAGACCACTCAGATGGACTAGTAGACAGGACGCACGGGGAAGCAGGACACACGGGGAAGCAGGACGCACGGTGGAGCGGCCCAGACATAAGCACTCTCCGGCAGGGAAGGAGGGAGGAACTGAGCCATGGTGCAATCCCAGTGAGGCCTCAGCCAGCTCTACCAGCAGCTCTGGACTTGTTCTGAGTTGGGACAAGGGTCCAGGCTTACTATCCCCGTGTGGATCAGCCACCAGGCATGGGCTGTCCCTAAAGGAGGTGGGCCCTTGAGTGAGGCACTTTTCTTCAGCCAAAGCAATCCCCAATCGGGGCTGACTGCCACGGGCTGACCAAGACTCTCTCCTTGACGGAACTTCAGAAAGCCTCTTGGAGCCCTCTTTCTGACCAGGGCTCCTTCTGGGGCTGCATCCTCACCTGCCGTAGATAGCCTTAGAGAAGATCCCTACTCAGTCCCTCATCCCCATCCCTTACGACGGCCCAAGGGCCTCAGCATCCCCCCACTTCACATCTGACCACTGTTTTATCTGTTTATCCAGAAGCCCCTCGCCTCGGGCTGATCTTCCACCCGCTGACCTGTCATTTCACCTGTTGGCTATAAGTCTCTAGCTGCATTTGGAACTGAGCTCTCCCAGGCAGTGAGGGCCAATCGGACATCAGACAGCAGCCTATCCTGTCTATGTGCATGTCCTCATCTCCCCGCCATCGCTCCTCTCCTACCAGTCAGGATGGTTTGGGTTATAAGCAGCAGGGAGCCCAACTCGAATATCACCTATAGAGAGGACCTGGATTCTCTTACCCAAAAAGAGACCCAGAGGTAGGGCTGGGCAAGTGCGACAGGGTCATGAAGCACACAGGTTCTTTTCAAAGCCCCTGCTGCTCTGCCCACCTCGACACATTGGCTTAGTCCTGGCTGGCTCCCTCCTGGCTGCAAGATGGCTGCCATAGCCCCGAGGATCACATCTGGCCACAACAATGTATGAGAGGAGAGAGGAGACGGCTTCTCCCGGTGTGTCTCTTTTTCAGAACAAGGAAAATTTGTCGCAGAACATCTCTTCCCATCACATTGCCCACAACTGGGCACACATCAACCCCCAGAGAAATGGGTCAGGCTGGAGCTGGGACCAACGCTCAGGCCCCT
>CAUYQV010106747.1:0-28118 GCA_963574575.1 Galagoides demidoff
GGGACTACGTAGGATAAACATTTCAGAGCAGTGTAGAGACTGGGGTGTTTATCCACCCACTCTGTCCACCACCGCCAAGGGCTGCCGCGGCACCATTATGACATTTATGGTGTACTCACTACGTGCTATGTCATGTGTGAAACACACTCTGGCCTCCCAGCCACCCTGTAAGGTAAGTACTATTGTTCCCGGTTTATGGATGGGGAAACCAAAGCCCAGAGAGGCTCAGTCTCCTAGTGACTGGTGGAGCTGGGTCTCCGGGTGCTCAGCATGGACTTCAAGCCTCCACATAGCGTGGAGGCTCCTGCTCCTTTGCTGGTGATAGTGGCACTGCTCCCTGCTGTCACTGCCAACTGATGAGCTCAGCCCATCCCCTCAGGCTCAGAGATGCCAGAAATCTAAGTTCCCCAAGTTCTCAGCATCATCCTGGACCTGAGCCTGCACAGGCCACTGACCTTGGGCCACTGTCCCAGCTGTCCTCCGCTGGCACGGGATCTGCAGGGCTTGGGTTTTCATCACCCTGGTATACACTTCCCCAGTCCCATCCCACTCTGGCCTGGTGCTGGCCGCTTTGATGTGGTTCCTGCTCCCTGGCCTGCATCTGGCCTGCACATGGAGGGACAGGCATCAGAGCCTGTCCCCATGATGTCCCTCCTGACGCTTCTCCACAGCTGCTCATGATCCCAACATCCTCCAGATTCTGTCTTCCCATTTGGAGCTCTGCATTGAGGTGGGGGGCAGTGGAGTCAGGTCTAGGAGGCAGCTTCTTGGGGGACTTAGGAGGCTTTGGCACTGGCCTCCTCTGGCAGGGCTGGTGTTCACTGTGAGCTGACAAAGTTGGCTTTGAGCCCTCCGGATGTTGCCCATCTCCCAGTCCCTCCCCTTGGACATGGGCTGAAGGGGCAGCACCCACGCAGTGGGGACCGCCAGGCACGGGCTCCATCCTTGCAAAAGTAGTGGTAAGGAGTGTGCTGACCAGTTCTGCTGGCCAAGCCTTGGTGGCTACAGAGGGAACAAACGCTTCCATGGATGGCTCAACTCTGACCCTTGGGAGTCACATCACTCCTGTCTGGAAATAGCACAGAGTGAGTCTCCCCGATAGACATGGGCCACACCCCCCATCCACAAGGCACAGTCTATAGCCCGGCCCCCTCTGGCCATTTCATGGGGCCCACCCCACAGTGAAGCTCCCGCTTGTGGGCTGTGTCATGTCACCAGGGAGCGCATGCTCACCTGTGTGATCTGGAGGCCAAGTGTCTCCAGAATCCCAGTTGCTACTCTGAGGGACAGGAGCCAAGTGTGACTGACCCCCTCTGAGTCTTCAATTCTGCATAGTCTTGACCATGTCCACGGCAGTATCCTGTGTGCAGGGCTGTTTGAAGACTCAGCCAGACCATAAACTTAGCACCCAGCGCTCAAAAAAAGTGGTATTAAGCATCCATTTAGAATAAACAGGGGCATCCGTGCTGATTTGCGACCTACTTCGTAAACTGAATTCCTGGATTTTGCTGTGTCGATGGATGCAGCTCCTTGAAGTGACTTTAGGCTGTGGGGGCGGAGAGTGCAACACTCGGGAGTGAGCTGCTGGGGTTGGCAGCTGGGAGCTGTGTGACGTCAGGCGAGCGCTTTGATCGCTCTGTGCCTCAGCGTCCCCATGTATGAAATGGGAATAAAAATAGTGCCCAAGTCAAAAGATTGTTGTGAGAAATCAGTTAACACACAGAAAAAGATTTGCCCCGTTTCTGGCATGAAGTGGGCTCTTCAGACAATTTGGCTATTTCTTCACTATTTTTCCACGGAATAGATGTGCCAGGATTTTTTTAGTTCAACTTCTTATTGAGCAACTTACTCAGAGCTGGGATTGAGCCAGGGCCTGTCTGCACAGCACCAAGGCCCGTCAGGCTAATCAAGGTGGACGCCTGGAAGCTTTTAACATTGGGATGAAAAGCCAAAAAACAAACAAAAAAACTGCATTTAGTAAATACCTAAATCGCCACAGAATGCTCTCTTGTAGTAAAAAGAGGCTTAGACTTGATATCCGAGTTCAAGCAGGGCTCCTCCTTTAGCCAAATGATGCCGTTAGATTGCTCCCCGTCTCTAAGCCTCAGTTTCCCTATCTATACAATGGACATAATGAAAGTACCTACCCAGGATTGTTGTGAATCAAATGTGACAATGGGCGTGACGGTGGAGAGCGTACAGTCAACAGAGTTCTCTATATTTAAGGAAAAATAGTTTTCCCAAGAGTCAAGTGTAGGCCAGACAGTGTTGCCCTAACATGGTAGCTGATGCTATTGGCGCAAGGTCACCAGTTCTGTTGGCCAAGCCTCGGTGCCTATAGAGGGAACAGAAGCTTCCCAGGATGGCTCAGCTCAGGCCGTCGGAGTCCCATCACTCCTGTCCGGGAATAGCACAGCCCTTGCCCTCAGCTGGGCAGTCTCTATTTCCCAAGGTTAAAGTGATTTGACCTTGAGCGTGGCTCTGTCAAAGTGCTGTGCCATCACTGCATTTACTGAGGGTCAAAAACAGCCTCAGAAGCGGGAGCTGCTTAAAGCACGTTGAGCTTTAACTGTGTGGCTTTTTTTATATACTTGCTTTTAAAAATCATTTGGCATGTTGCAAGGAGCACACATTACTTTTATAATAAAATAAAATTAAACCAAGATATTTTAAAAGTTAAGTAAATGAGGGCTGGTGCCATAAGCTTCATCTCCAGCTTCCCCCAAGTCTCCGTGTCCAGACTAGGGGGACCAGTGGTTTGGCCTCGTCACCCGGTTCAGATCCCAGCCCTAGTGTTTACTCCTGAGTGATCCTGGGCAAGTTTACACGGTGACTCCCATTTCTCATCTATACAGTGGGCATAACACTGTATCTCACTAAGGGTTACCTACCGTATGACCCAGCAATTTCACTCCTATACATATCCTGGAGAATTAAAAGCAGGTGTCCAAACAAAAACGTGTACGTGAATGTTCACAGCAGCGCTGTTCACAATAACCGAAATGTACCAACGACCCGAACATTCGCCAGCTGATGAATGATAAACGCAGATGTGGTCTATCCACACGCTGGAGCATCAGTCAGCTGTCAAAATGAGAGATGTGCTGGTACCTGCCACAGCATGGGTGAGCCTTGTAAACAATTGTGCTAAAGGAAAGAACGCAGATGCAGAAGGCCACATGTTTACGATTGCATTTATAGGAAATGTCTAGAACAGGCAAATCCATAGAGACAGATAGAAAGCAGATTAGCAGTTGTCCGGGGTTAGAGGGAGGGGGAAGGGAGAGTGTCTTCTTAATGGATATGAGAGTTTGGGGGGGTGGTGATAAAATGCTCTGGAATTAAAAGAGTTGCACAATTGTGTGAGAGCATTAAAAGCCACTAAAGTGCACATTTAAATATGGTTAATGTGGTGAATCTTGTTACGTGAATTTCATCTCAATAAAAAAACACATGCCGGGCACGGTGGTTCACGCCTGTAATCCTAGCACTCTGGGAGGCCGAGGTGGGTGGAATGCTTGAGCTCATGAGTTCGAGACTAGTCTCTACTAAAAATAGGAAAACTGAGGCAAAAGGATTGCTTGAGCCCAAGAGTTGGAGGTTGCTGTGAGCTATGACTCCACGGCACTCTATCTAGTCGGTAGTCACTAGTGTGACAGCTTGAGAGGCTGTCTCAAAAAAATAATAAATAAAAATAAAACAATATAAACTAACAGTATGGACCCCAGAGAGTCAGGCCTGAAGTGAAATAACGCCTGCAAAGCGTTTGCATCGTGCCTGGCACCCGTGAAACTTAGCTCCCTGCAAGCAAGTGCTGAGCCCTGCACAGTTCCAAGCCCCGGGCCTGGAAGCCTCACTCCCGCAAGCCGGCAGCCTGTCCTGGGCTTGGGAAGCAGAACAGAAGCCCTCTCTATGAACTCTTCCAATCCTGGTTTACGTGGCACTCGAGGACTAAAAGGAAATTAAGGCCAAACAGGGAAATTGCAGGGGAAGTAACTGCAGTAAAGGAGAATGATATGAAACAGGGGTGAGTCCTCTTTCTCCACGAAGACCAACTCAGGAAAAATAAAAATCTTATGTGTGGCATTCTTTTTCCCATTTAATAATGAAAGTCATTAAAATGTGTCCCATAGAAAATATATAATCTTACAATGTAGACTACATACTGTTTTGAATAATAGTGCAGGCTCCCAAAGCCAGACTGCCTGGGGTCAAATTCTGCCTCCGAGGCAGAGGCTGTGCAGCCTCAGGCAAGTAGCTTAACCTCTCTGTGCCTCCGTATCCTCCTCTGTACCTACCTGATGGTGTGGTTGTGAGAATTGCACACAGTCATTGCCGTATCTTGTACAACATGAGAGGTCTGTAAATGTTAGCTGTTATTAGAAATATTAAGATGTGATAGCTATTAATGAGAAAATATTTCCTATTTTTTAGTCACTGAAGTGTTAATTTCTAGGTAAACTTCGGTAGTATAACAAAGAGACAGGTTTCTAATCTTTCAGTCTGAGCTCTGATTTCATGAATGGATGGGTCACGAGGGCTACCGGTGTAAAGCACGGTTTCCCATTCTGGACACTATTGACATTGGTCAACCCTTCTATGTTGTGGGGCTGTCCTGTCCTTGTATGGCACTCCGCAGCATCCCTGTTCTCTACTCAATACATGCCTCCCCACCCTCCAATCGTGACACCCAAAATGTCTCCAGATGTCACCAAATGTCCCCTAGGAACAAAATCTCCCCTGGTTGAGAACCCCTGTTATAGAAGGGAAAAAGAGAATAAAGAAATAATTATTCTCAAAAAATAATAATTATTATTCTATTTTATGGTATTTTCTCTGTTCCTAGAGAAGTCTTAAGAAATGTTACACTGGCCTGAGGTTTTACTTGTTTTTTGACACAGAGTCTCACTCTGTTGTCCAGGCCAGACCAGCTCACGGCAACCTCAGACTCCTGGGATCAAGAGATTCTCCTGCCTCAGCCTCCCAAGTAGCTGGGACTAATGTTGCCTGCCACAATGTCTGGCTAATTTGGGATGAGGTTTTTTTTTTTTTTTTTGCAGTTTTTGGCTGGGGCTGGGTTTGAACCCACCACCTCCAACATATGGGGCTGGTACCCTACTCCTTTGAGCCACAGACACGGCCCTTGGGGTGAGTTTTTAAAAACCACATCTTATAGTGACAGATGACTTATCACTTTGATGGGGGTGAGAAGACTTTTGAACTGAATTTAAAACCCAGCATTTCTGCCTTGGCCCTGAGCTGGTCCCCGTATGATTGAAGTGGCCCCTCAGCCCCGCTCTCTCTCCGCTCTATCACCTGTCACCTGGAGTCAGCACAGCACATGCAGTGGGTTCTCCAGAACTTGTGGCGAGTGTTCCTGGAGCTCTGATTGCTCACCTTCACAATTGCCTTTACCCATCAAATGCCTAAATAATTATTCAACATGTTATTTAAATCAACTCCACTCCCTCTTTTTTCTCATTTAAATACTTACTGTAGACTCAACTTAAACAATTATCTCTAAGTCATGTGTTTGATGTGCTTGCTATGTTTTTAAAAATACATTTAAAATACATTTAAACATAAATAAACAAACATAGAACGTTTGTTGTTTCCTCCCTAAAACAACCTCATGTGCCACCAGGGGTGTTCATAATATCCTTTGTGAAACTTTGAAATGAACTCCTATGGGTGAAAATCCTTTCCAGTATAAAACATATTATAAATGCTAGATTAATTCAGACTGATCCTTGATGAGAGAACTGAGACTTCTGAACATTTGCTGCAAGACTAGTTATTTCCCGTTCCACTCTGCTCTTCTTCACCTCTACATTTCTGCCACCGGGGCCTGGATTGTGACCAGGCTCCAGTCCTACCATGTTTCCCCGAAAATAAGACCTACCCCCAAAATAAGCCCTAGTAGGATTTCTATGCATTTGTTAAATACAAGCCCTACCCCAACCATAAGACCTAGTGATGGGCGTGGCTATGCAGCGTATCTGCATAGCCACGCCCTGCACTGGGAGGGGGAGCAGTAAGGAAGACTGGAATACCTTTTATGTGCCACAGCTCCATTCTCTTCAATTACCTTGTGCAGGTGTGCATGTGGTAACCCCAGTTGCAGGCATCCTATTTGGCATGTGCAAAGGGCTAGGGGAAAGGAATTCAAGCATCACTAGCGCCAGCCCCACCAACAAGGTCGGCTTCCCCTGTCAGGTTCCAGAAGAAGATGACTTAACTGTATTTGAATAAATGTAAATTGTTGTATTATACTTAATAAAAATAAGACATCCCCCTGAAAATAAGCCCTAGAGTGTCTTCTTGAGAAAAAATAAATATAAGACAGTGTCTTATTTTCAGGGAAACACAGTATACGTACACTATGGAATATTATGCAGCCTTAAAAAATGATGGAGACTTTACCTCTTTTATGTTTACATGGATGGAGCTGGAACATATTCTTCTTAGTAAAGTATCTCAAGAATGGAAGAAAAAGTATCTAATGTACTCAGTACTATTATGAAACCAGTATATAATCACGCACACTTTTATATGAAAGATAAAACACAACTACAGCCCAGAATAAAGGAGGGAAGAGGAAGAGGAGGAGAAGGGGAGCCGAGGAGGGGGAAGGTTGGATGGAAGGAGGGGAATTGGTGGGACCTCCAATTGGTGCATATTGCAAGGATACATGTCAAATCTATTAAATGTAGAGTATAAATGTCTTAACACAATAATTAAGTAAGTGAGGTGAAGGCTATATTAACCAGTTTGATGTAAGCATTCCAAATTGTATATAAAATCAGCACATTGAACCCCATTAATGCATTAATGTATACAATTATGATTTAATAAAAAAATTAAAAAATAAAATGTAAAATAGTTGCTGATTAAAAAATAAAGACACAATTTTAAATAAAAAACATTAATCAGTCCCACTTGAGGTAGCATGAGAACATTGCATCATCCCTATTTTATTTCAGAAACAAAAAAATCTCATGGTTCTAACCATGCCAAATAAAATACAATGTCCACTTGCACACCCATGTTCATAGCAGTATTATTCACAAAAGCCAAAAGTGGAAACAACTCAAGTGTTACCAACAGATGAATGTTAGACAAAATGTACATTACAACTTAGCCTTAAAAAGAAGGAAATTCCAACACACACTACAACATGGGGAGGCCTGAAGACATTATACTAAGTGTTATGGACCAAGCTTTGTGGCCCCGCCAAAACTCATATGTTGAACTTCTAACCCCCAATGTGATGGTATTAGGACACTGGGCCTTTGGGATGCTCCATGATGTGACTTATGTACTTATGAAAGGGACTGCGGAGACTTCTCTTGGCCCTTCTGCTGTCTGAGGATATGATGAGTTGAAAGTCTACAACACAGTTTTACTCCACTCAGTATATTATTAGCTGTGGGTCTGTCATAGATGGCTTTGATCAGTTTAAGAAATGTGCCACCGGCTCGGCGCCTGTGGCTCAATCGGCTAAGGCGCCAGCCACGTACACCTAAGGTGGCGGGTTTGAATCCCCAGCCCGGGCCCGCCAAACAGCAATGATGGCTGCAACCAAAAAATGGCTGGGCATTGTGGCGGGCACCTGTGGTCCCAGCTACTTGGGAGGCAGAGGCAGGAGACTCGCTTGAGCCCAGGTGTTGGAGATTGCTATGAGCTATGATGCCCTGGCACTCTACCCAGGGGGATAGCTTAAGGCTCCATCTCAAAAAACAAAAACAAAAACAAAAACAAAAGTTAGGATCTGTATGAAGTATATAACTTGGCTCTGAATTAGTATATGAAAAGGATAGTAAAATAAGGGACAAAAACCAAACAAATGGAATGTAGTTTCCCCTCTCCCAAAGGCGAGGATTGCAGGCAAAGACAGAGGCAAAACTAAGCTATCACTCTCGGTGAAAGAAAGAGGTGATTGGATCTAAGGAAAGCATGGATAATGATCAAATACATTATATTTGGAAAACAACCTCTCTATTTGAATACTTTGTTTCTAAAATGTAGCATTTTAAATTCACGCTTAATGTTTTTGATTCCTTTCAGCAATTTTACCCGAAATAAGCTGACGAGTTTGTCTAGGAAGCATTTCCGTCACCTTGACTTGTCTGAGCTGTAAGTAATGATTTTGTGTGGCATTTGGGGAAATGTTTTCAAAGGAAAGGGTAATTAAGGATTTTTTTTTTTTTTGAGTGAGTGATGTTGCAGATCTATTTTTATATCAAAATTCTTGAAAATGTGATGTCTCAAGTTTGGGTCTCTTGGTCTTTTATTCCCTCATGAAAACATGATTCAGTAATTTAAGAAAGTAGAGCGCTCAATAGTAACATCATGTGTGCTTAGTTTAAATATCAAGCTTAGCTTAAAAGCCAAACCAACCCATTGGAGGAGGAAATACCAAGGGCATAACTCTCCCTGGTTTTGTCCATCCTGGGGACAGAGAGCCTTGGAGGAGGAGAGGTAGTTTCCCTCTCCACCACCTTTTCTCTAGGTTTGCCATTGCATTTAATTTTTATCCTGTGTTGTAATTCCTCTGCTGTAAAATGATAAGAAAACATATTGAAATGTGTTCCTGACTAACAGCTAGCATTTCCAGGTGAGCTCAATTCTCTGCATTATCACAGTTAAGCAAATAAGAACTATTGTTAATCTGATGGTGAGGCAGAGGTTTCGTGGGGCAGAAGGACGTGTAGATCAGACAAGGCTTTTGCTTCAACTGTATGTTGCCTGAATTGTGGAGTCTTTTGTATGATGGTCCCTCCCTATTCCGAAGAAAATTGTGTGGCGTGGAAGACGCCCTGACTGGAGAGACAGAACAAGTTGATAGGTAGCCATAGGGGTTAATGATGAAAGTTTCGGCAGTTGGCAATTATTTGGAATATACTTAATTCAGGGAGTTGAAGCACAGGAATAGGAAGGACAAACTAAAAGAAAACAGATGAAATAGAGTAAGGTACCTGGTGTAAAAATTTGGAGCATCACTGCATAAGATTTTCTTGATGGATTAAAAATTATGGAGTTCTAATTTCAAATTCATGTCTTAATATTCTCCCTGAAGGATGTTTAATCAATTGATTCAAGAATGTTAATTGTCTACCTGTTATAAATCAAACTGACATGGCGCTAAGCCATGGGGAGGTAGGGAGAAAAGCGTCTGTGTTCTAGGATTCCGTCATCCAGTAGCAGAGGGAGAAAGTGAAACGGAGAAGTGTACTGTGCCATAATAACCACTGTGAAAGGAGTCTGCACAGTGAGCTGGAGAGGCCAGCGCTGTGCCAGTGCTGTGTGGTCGCAGGAACATTGTTTTATTGATAACTGAAGCATCCCTTCACCTCTGCTGCTTTACCTGTACCTTCTTTTGACAAAGACTTTCATTTTTCATGTACTGAGACTCCAGGTAGCATCTTGGATCAGTGGGATTTGAACCGGTTGTAGGTCCCTTCTGCATTATGTGCCGTATCTCATAGTTCATGTTGTATTTTGCTGTTGGAGGGATGACTTGGAGGCAATCAAGCAGACACAAAGTAAACGGGATTACCATGACCACATTTCCCCCGAAAGAAACTCCTGAAACAGTCTCTGGGGGATCCCTGGGATGCTTAGAACCCAACCAGAAAACCACAGGAGTAAATGGTGTTGCCAAAGCCCAGGTCCTGTCCCCGTAGTAATCTTAAGTCTTGTGGTTAATGCCAGGCAGAGTCTATGTAACGATTTTAAATGGCCTCATTTAAAGGCTCATTACCATAAATGGAATTCATCTTAAATAGGCCACTGAGTATTATAAATAAGCATTTAAAGATTTTCTTCCTTGTGGTTTTTATTTTCCTCTTCACTGTTTCCTCTTTTACCCATTGCAAGGCACCGGAGTGCAGGCAGCAGGGCTGAGGTCTGAACGGTGGTGGCTTGCTTTTTGCAGACCCTCCCACAGTGGGCTAAGCAGCTCGGTCTGGAGCTCAGTTGCCTCGCCCTCACAATCCCTGAGCGGGTCTGTGTGCTGCACGTGTGTATGTGTCTGTGTGTTCACACGTGTGCACGTGTGGGAGTCCCTTCTGGGTTCTCTCTCACGTTCACACCCACTTTTATGCATCAATAAAACTGACTGTGGTTGCATAATGCAGAAAGCTAGGGGTGCCAACCCCCTGGCACTCACATTTTAGTCTTTGCTTTGTACTTACCATCTCATTTTAAATTGAGATGAAATTTTCCTTCCCTCCCACTGAAGTTCGAGCTTATTAAATGATAGCACTCGAGTCTCTAGCCTGGTCAGAAATGAGCATGCCAGCGTTCCTGAGACTGTGCTGCTGTTGTCACTGGAGACCTTCTAAATGACTATGTAATAGCCACGCTAAATTCGTTATGGCACCTATTTTCCACATATTATGAGACATTTTTTTCTCTTCTATATCTTGACGACTTCTGTTCCTGTCTTACTTTCCCTATTAATTCTGTAAAGATCTTATATTGCTGACCTACAGTGGTGTTTGCATATAACAGAAGCTCAGTAAGTATCAGGTGAGTAAATGAATAATAAGTATTATCAAGCTCTGAAAGAGGTGTTACTTTCAAAAGTGGCTGGCTAGAAAGAATTCAGAGTATAGTATTTCATAAATACTACCGTATTTAAAAACGAAGAAGAAGGCTGATCGTTGGCATTTTTGTTCCACGTAGGATCCTGGTGGGCAATCCATTTACATGCTCCTGTGACATAATGTGGATCAAGGCTCTCCAAGAGACTAAATTCAGTCCAGAAACTCAGGATTTGTACTGCCTGGATGAAAGCAGCAAGAATATTCCCCTGGCAAATCTACAGATACCCAATTGTGGTAATTTATTTTTAAATCAATGAGTTCTAGTTGCTATTAATTATTCTAATTGCCTTGCTGTGGTAGAGAGTCTGGGAAGATTACCACTACCCAGATTTTATATAGGAAAACCGTCGGTGCCTCCAGTGAATCAGACAACATTTCTGTGCAGTGTGGAGAAACTGGCTGGGAGCAACTTGGCGGAATATGGTTTGCAAGAAGAATATTATTTGGAACGGATGATTTTAAAGTCCACAGAGAGAAAAGTGGATGGTTTATTCCTTTGTTTGTTCACTCGTTTGTTTATCCATTGTCCATCCATCCAAAAAATACCTGCTGAGAGTGTGGTACTTCCCGGCCTCATATACACTTGATTGATGCCCAGACCAAGGAGCTCAGGGTTGTGGAAGCAAATGCAGTCCAAGCCAGCACACCCCCTTCCTCTTGTCTTCCTGCCAGGGGTCTGTGTCTCTTGATGGGGTGCCCTCAGTCTGTCCTGCCATGTGCTTCGCCTAGGTCCGGGTTTAAGATCTCCTAATTCACCATCACCCCCTGCTCCCCTCCTCAGCATTTTCCTCTCTAGCATTAAAAATGGGCACCTTATGGTTAAAGCAGAGCTCCTGTGAGTGCCAGTGAGGTATAAGGCAGGGAAATGGAAGTGTTGTGCTGGAGATTTTACCAATATTTAGCAACTTACCTTTGTAATACATGTCCATGTTACTCCCGTGAAATTTGAAATAGTCAATCAGGTAACACCCACACACAATTAGTTCGATCTTCTGACCTACTGATTACTTACACGACAGATGGCTATGTAACACCTGGTCCCTCTCCATCAGGAACTTGCCTGTTCACCACAAACAACAGCCTCTTTGTGTTTGGAAGAATCTATTAAGTGGAGGTCTATTTTTATTTAAGAATAATATAGCTGCTGTTCACACTGAGTGAGCGTGTAACAAAAATAAAGATAAGTGTTTGTTTCTTACCCTGACGGGCCTTAGAAGATAGCCATCACCCTTCCCACAGATTTTTCTGTCACAAATAGAGCCCTTTGGTTTCATTATGGGGGAATAAGTCTTTGTTCTTTTGCCAGCTTCCTTCAGCTTTCTCTGCTAGCTAACACTTTAAAACAGAAACTTTTAATATATATCTTTTCCTGATTGGGGAGAGGGTGACTGGGCTCTATTCTGGTACAAATTTGCCTCACTGAGAGACATTGCTTAGAGGGACAAGAAATCCAACGTTGAGTCACCTGGCCTTTTGGCTAGCTTCCAAATCCTCACGGCTGTTGGGACCACATTGGTTCAGCAACCACTGAGAGGAAAAGAGTGAAAGCATCTGACTCCTAATTTCACAAGCTGCCTCCTAATAGATGTCTGCTTTAACCTTGCCTGAAACCAATTCTGTTTTTTCAATTGTAATTTTTGGTCGTGTTGTTTTGGCAGCTTTCTGGTAACTCACCCCACCTTACTTGTTCTTGTTGATAGGCCACTGTGGCTGGTTGGGGGAGGGGCGTGGAATGTAGGGAGTGAACTGGTCCTCATGTCTCCTAATCAATCTGTCTATTTCCTGTAGTTTTTTATTAGTCAATGAATTACGTATATGAAAGTGAGATTTTCAATCCACTGTCAGGAGGGCATGAATTTGATTGACTAATTAGGACTGAATTGTTCCATTCATGGTAACATTCACAATTCATTTCAATGTTAATGATGCTTTTCAAAAAGCAACCTTCTAGAGGTATGTGCCAGGGGAATTGACAGACTTATTTTTCTATTCTTCTACTTTTATTTTTTTTTATTAAATCATAGCTGTGTACATTAATACATTCATGGGGTACAATGTGCTGTTTTTATATACAATTTGAAATATTTTCATCAGTTGGTTAACACACACAGTTAACCTTCATGTCATTTTCTTAGTTAATGCGTTAAGACATTTATATTCTACATTTAGAAAGATTCACGCGTACCCTTCCTTATAAGATGAACCAAAGGCATGATCCCAACAATCACCTTCTAGTGTTTTTTGTGCTCTTAAATTATTTTGGTTTTTCCCTGTTAATTTTTGATTTCTTTCCTACTGTTTCAACTTATTTATAATTAAACAAATAACATTGAGACATTTTGCTGCAAAAATACTTTCCTATATTACAATATTCCTATGTATTTTTTTTTCCTTGCTTTTGACCTTTTCAGGTCAATAGTCATGGATCTCGTATTCTTTTTAAACATCGCATGGTATTATTCAGGGTAGAATATGTCTTAATTACATTAAAGGTTCCATGTTGATGGGCACAAATCATCCTTCCCATTATTCATTACTACAAAAGTGTTTCAGGAAGCATTTTGATCCAGGCACTCTGTACATGTGTACAAGTACAAAGTCTTTTCTAGAATGCACAGTAGGAACTAGAATTTTTGGTGTATATGGTTTGTACATCAAAAAATGACCGTATCAATTTACAGCTAGCTACCTAACAAGATAGACCTTGATAATAGCAAACATCTCAGTTTTCCTCTTTTTAATTGGTTCTCATCTCTCCTAATAAATCTGTCTATTTCTTGTAACTTTTTATTAGTCAATGAATTACGTATATGAAAGTATCATTGCTTTGGAGTTCCATTTTCCTGATTACTATGGACCATTTTATACGTTTATTGGAGTGTGTTTATGCTTCCAGGAACTGCCTATTCATATCTTTTTATTTTCCGCAGGGTCTTTCTTTTTCTTTCCCTTCCTTTCATTGATAACACACTGTTTTTCCTTAACTGTTTGAAAGTTATAGATTCTATTCCTAGGGTTTTGAAAATATATATGAAGCAAAATATTTTTGGCATTTATTTAAATATGTATTTTCTCCAGATGCCTAAAGATAATCCCCCAAGAACACACAAGAAATGATATTTTTTTCTTCCCTTCTTTTCCCAACTCTCAGATTGTTATCATCTGAGATTTTATTTTTAGATGATTATTACCTGCTTTTTTTTTTTTCTTAAGATCTCTAATTTCTTTGAATGTCCTTGACTTTTGTATCCTTTGTCTTCTTGGAGTGTTTTTTCTTTTTTGCTGGCATATACTTTCTGATATTTCTTTCAGAGAAATTAAAAAATAAAATCTCACCTGATGGAAAGTCAGCCTGCATTTTTCCTTCTCAATGCAATTGGCTGAGTGAAAACTCAATTGCCTAGACTCAAAACTCTAAGGACTTAACTACAATTTTTTTTGTATTCAGCCTTGTCGATGAGAAGTCTGAGGTCAGTCTGACTCTAAAAGCTTTGAGGGTTTGCTTTTTATTTGTGCCATTTTAAAATTTCACCTCAATATGACTAGTGTGGGGTTTGAATTTTTTTTTTATTCTGTTTCCAGTTGAGGGATGCCTTTTCATTATAAGGACTCAGGTCTAATGTTCTGCAAACATTTTCTTATTAATTTGCTCTGTGATCTTTCCATTTATTTTTTCATTCAGGAATTCACACTGGATGGGCATTTGCACTGCTGGCCCCACCCTCCACCCCGCACAACCTTTCTTCAATTCTCGCCACCCGCATGTACTTCTGTGCTACATGATGGGAGAATTGGTTTACTCACCATTTTGCTTTTCAGTTATTTCTACAACTCCTGGATTTTTTCCTTTCAACCATTGATTTTTAATTTCTGTAATCTCTGGTGATTCATTTTTTTGTGCCTAAAGTGCCTTTTTTTTTTAAATCGGGGTTCACCATATCTGTAGGGTGGCACCAGCACCTAGCAAACTCCCAGGACTTTGCAGATATTGTGCTACATTCTTTCTGTATTCAGTGTTTTCTTTGCCGTGAAATTCCAAACTCATTGCTTCTTTTGGGGGTAACTACAGCTGTAGTTGGATGTTATGCTTGAGGTGAGAGGGCAGGGCAGGGCAGGGTGCTGGGAAGGCTGTTCATCCTGCTACTTCAAATCTTTTTCTTACCCCACAGCTGGTGGCTTGACCTGGTGGGCCCTCACTCTGTCCTGCAATCTTCCCTTGTAGTTTTGGGTCCACCTGGAGCTGCCTTATTGGTGCAGAGAATACATGCGCATCAGTCTGGGGCTGTGCTGCTTTTCTTTAATCCTGTTCTCCTATGTTCTCTTGTTCCAGGGTTCTTCATCGTCTCTTACCCACTGACAGTATGCCTTCTCCTTTTCTAACATTGTTCTGGCTTTTAGCAAAAATATTATACATCGTTTCTAGATGTTTGGGATGAAAGGGGAAGTCTCCGATTCAGGGCTTAATCACATACTAATTTTCTTTTGATGGTTTCTCAACTTCAGTTCATTGAAGTGAAGTTAGACATATACAGCAGAAAATTACACTAGAATATACTTTTGGATTTTAAACTTTTCTCTGAAGTTCCATGTTGAAGAAACCAGATAATACCATGCCAAGTTAGACGTCTTACTTTTTTAAAAGAAGGGTCAATAGTCAGTTGGCTTTTTCTTTTAGGTAAGTTTGAAGACTGTGTCATTCTGTTTAGGTTATAGATTTGTGGAGTTCATCTTATTTCTATGCTTTTTTTCCTTTGCATGAAACTTTTTAGTTAACTTTAAGTCAGCTGAAAGTATGGTGTATGTTTCATTACTGGATACCAACAGTTTGCCAAGAGCATGATCATTGCAATTAGTTTGCAATTTTTATTTCAATAGGAATAGAAGAGTTATTGAGCATTTATTCCTTTGTGAGAAGAGTTTTCTTCAAAAGCTTCTCTCAGATTATGAAAGTATTATGTGGAGAACGAGTTCTCTACATTTTATATGCAAATATGCTTTCTCCACGGTTCCTAATATACCTCTTGATCTTAATAGGCATTTGATGAATGTTTGCTGAATTGGTCAATTAATAATACATGAAACATATTAATGATCAGATTGAATGAGGTTTTTAATATAATGGGGCTAGTGTCAATTAATTAAGAATAACTTAAATATATTATTTTCACTGAATTATTCTATAGTTCAGCATGTTCTACCTCTTTTTGAAGTTTCATTTTTTTTTGAGACAGAGTCTCACTATGTCACCCTCAGTAGAGTGCTTTGGTGTCACAGCTCACAGCAACCTCCAACTCTTGGGCTTAAGTGATTCTCTTGCCTCAGCCTCCTAAGTAGCTGGGACTAAGGCACTCACCACAATGCCCAACAATTTTTGTTGTTGTTGTTGCAGTTGTCATTGTTGTTTATCTGGCCTGGGCCAGACTCAAACCTGCCAGCCTCGGTGCCATAACCACTGTGTTATGGGCACTGAACCTCTTTTTGAAATTTCTGTTCTTATTGCATTTTGAGAGAATCTCATTTCTTTCTTATGCCTTTAGAGATTAATTGAGCATGGTAGGCGGGGTTGGGAAGTTTAACTGCTCTGTTCTTGTTAATAGCACAGTCAAAATGTTTCACAATATTTTTTAACAGTCCCCTCCTGCCGTGAATTACTGTAAATTTACTTCTGCTGTAAACCAAGTTGTGGTCTGTTTCATCACAAGACCCTTTAAGCCTTAGGAAAACTTTATTAATTGTTAGGGAACAAAACATAGTCGTATAAAATTTCCACATTAGTTGCAATGAAGGAGTGCTATGAACAGTGTGGTTCTGAGGACTGAGACAGAATCCTGTAAGTGGTAATGAAAAAAGGTGATTTCGCCAGGCTGTGCTAATTCATCATTCCTTATAAAAATGTTCCTGCTACTTCTTTTAGTGTTTTTAATGAACTTATTTGTCACATAGAATTCAAAAAAATATTTTTTTCTACTCAATTCCTACACACATGGTTGGTTTTCAGCAGTAGGTCTGCAGTATAAGCCTTTCAGTCATTTCTCTTGGCTGAATGGGATTATTAAGAAGCAGTGGACTTTACACTTTAATTTTTTTAATACTATAACTATGATTTAAATCTTGTCTGGAAGAGAGCTTCTTCAGGAAGTGTTAATGGTGGATTAAATGCCCTGTTCTAAGTAGATGGTGGTAAGAAAGACAGTATTCCTCTGGGTCATATCAAAACAATTCTTCAACCCACTTTACTAGTAACCAGGTACCATAGAGAATGAGAGTCCCACAGTGAATATAAGGTGGCAATTCACTTGATGGTTGAAGAACTGCGCAGTTACTGTATAAAATACCCTTAACAGTCCCATGGATGGAAATCAGGCCTGCCTTTGGTTTCCTTGTTGTTTATAATGACAATTTCAATTTTCTACTTTTCCAACCTTCAGACTTTTAGTGTAGAAACATATAAAGCCATATGGACAAGATGCTGTTAATATTTACAGTAGTGAAGGTTTGTTCATAAGTACCCAGGAGGAGAGGCCTGGTTCCTCGAGTTCAATTGATTTTAATGACATTTTTGATTTACTTTTGGTTTCAGCCAGTTTGTGGCACATTTGCTTGTGTAGCATATTTGTGCATATTCCTTCTTTCGTTTGCTTTAAACCAAGAAAACAGGCCAATGGTAATTCCACTTTGTTAGCATTTACTGCTGATTAAAAGGAAATGCTGTATTAAAGCTCTGTGTAGAAGTTAAGAATGATACAAAACATTATTTTCTTAGCATCTTAGCTGGATTTTTTTTTTTTTTTTTTTTTTACTGAAAAGCATATACTTTAGTGTACCGCTTTGCTTTAATTTTCTTAGAGATCAAGTTTTATCTCCTAGAATAAAGTGAACCACGCGGTGGATCACTGTTTTTCTTTCTCTTCTCAGAATGCCAAATGAAGATGTTGTTTTTTCTTCTAATCTGTCAAGTGCTGTTTAAGTTTTTGTGCTGAGAAAGTATGCGGTAGCTGTCATTATCATGACATGGCTCACACACACTTAGAAGCACAATTTCCAACTGCAGCTTGGAAAGTCATTTTGCTAATTTTCTGTCATTTTTGCAACCAGGTGTAAAGCAGTCACTTCTAAATAGGTCGGGCTCATCTTGGCTTCCTTCCCAGTTGTGGAATGTATCTGTTTAGGAGACAAAGAAATTGGGAGACATGCCAAAAAAAAAAAAAAATAGAAAGGTAGAAGGGGAGGTTATAGAATTTTAATATTCTGTTGAGAGAGAATTAACAGGTCAAGTATTTATTTGTTTTACGTTCTTTATACGGGCACACATAGAAGTGAGAGAAGGCAAGAGGGCAGACAGAACCGTAATTTATTTGAATATTATTATACACATGGAATGATGACCCAACATGAAATGAATAGAGCTCGTAAGCACTGAATCAAGCTGAAAACAAGCCAGAAAATAAGCCAGACTCACTGGTGATTACTGAAAAACAAAAACCAACCTTGACCCATTTCATTTGTTACAAAGCTAAGTTAAGAATCCAAAACGTCTATAGGTTAGTTTTTCTCAATTATTAGAAAGTAAGGATCTCCATTCTCTAGTGAGCAAAGGACCAGGTCAATTTGGTCAACCTTCAGGAAGTGTGCACTACTGGGGGGAAGTAGAGACATATTGATAGGAGATCCTAGCAAAGAAGGTGGTCAGTGATGAAATGTTTAATGCCACGGACTGACAGCTGTGGCTCGGGGCCAGCCTCCCACTGATTAGCTGCTTAGTTGTGACCTTTAAGCTTTATCTTCTTTATCTGGAAATAGGGGAATAAGGGCACTGACTAGGGTTTTGAGGATGACTAATAAGTTAATAATTGGGAAATATTTAAAATGGAATCTATTAAGTACAAAGATACACATATTCACACATTAAGTACACAGTGAATATTAGCTATTAATGTTATTACTATCATCAATGGGAATAGTTTACTTCAAATATATTTTATATCAGAATTTTAATACATGCATATCTTATATTTTGTCTGATTGCTTCAAATAAAAATAACAAAGCTACAACAGACATTGGAACTCAAAGAAATTATTATGTACTCAAGCCTTGGGAATGTCAGATCAATGGAAGTTAAATAAACTTATTTATAGCAGGACTTCATGGAGTTTCTAAGCTAATGTGCATTGTGAACATCTATAATTTCCTATAGGGTTTTGTTTGTTTTTTTCCTTATAGCATCTCCAGGAATAAGAGTTTGGTAGAGAACACTTTGGGAAAGTGATGTGAGGTTTAAGAATAACAGTTGTTGAAACAAAAGCCCAGAGAACGATTGTCTAAGACCCATTGTCTAAACTCCTGCCACTCAAAATGTGCAATGTGTCTGTGGAACAGGGAGTTTATTAAAAGTGCAAATTCTCAGGCCCCAACCCAGACCTTCTGGGAAAGCAGCTAGCTACGTTAATTTTTTTTAGTTTTTTGCAGAGACAGAGTCTCACTTTATCACCCTCAGTAGAGTGTCGTGGCGTCACAGCAACCTCCAACTCCTGGGCTTAGGTGATTCTCTTGCCTCAGCCTCCTGAGTAGCTGGGACTATAGGCACCCGCCACAATGCCTGGCTATTTTTTTGTTGCAGTTTGGCCAGGGCTGGGTTCGAACCCGCCACCCTTGGTATATGGGGCTGGTGCCCTACTCACTGAGCCACAGGTGCCACCCAGAAACTAGCTACATTATTAACAAGATCCTCCTGGTAAATCATATACAGGTTCAAGTTAGGGAAACACAGGTCTAAACAAAGTCAGCTTTTCACCCTGTGGTTGATGATTTTCTGTTAAGTTGTATAGGCTAGGATGTCCTACCTGAATGACTACAGATTGGGAGGCACTGACAGGGTGGTGTCCTTCTGCCTGGGAAGGTTATCTCTCATCTCCAGTGAGGTTTCCCAAAGGAAGAGAGTGGTGGCACTTGGTATCAGGATTCCATTGCAGTAGTGCTAGCAGCACCGGAAAGCACTGTGGGGCATGGCTCTATATACTATGCCGATTTCAAATGTTATTAAGCCAGGAAGTAGTGCCTGGCAAGTGGTTTATCCTGCCTTGGCTATTCATGCGTCCCAATTTATTTTTATTGTGCTAATTAAACCTCAAGTGATATTTCAAGGACAGATTGTTTTTTCCATTATTGAATCTTTGACCAGCATATTAACGCTGTAGCATTAACGTGAGTCAGATGCTTAGTCATTTGTGGAAGACTTTACATTGAAAAGAACTAGACTTGGCCAATTTTCCAGATTCCTTTGGAAATAGCTATGACAGGGTGATATAATTTCTCTGTAAACAAATGAGACTCACTTTCCCTCACAAAATATACACAAAATTATTATTTTTTAAATGAACTTAATTCCTAGGTCATGAATGTACAGTGGTAATTTATGTTCTGTGCTAACGCGGATATGTGCAGCCTGGGAGGTAGCGGTGAGACCCTGAGCTTTGGCTCAGTTCTATATGCACTGGGGCAGTTTAGGAAGATATATCAGACTTTTCCAAAATTCATCTATTTCATTAATTGAGTATAAAATATCTACCTTCAAGATTGGTTGTAAGGATTAAATAAAATAAGAAAGCCCTAGATAAGAGTATCTAGTTCAGATGAATGCCCAATAAATGCTAATATTATTATTACTATAATTAAACATTTTAGAGCTATTAATTATATAAGCTTAAGCTTGAAAAAAAAACATTAGATTTTATTGGAAAAAATAAGATTGTGACATAACATTCCCTATTGACAGCCTCTTTGTTTTAACCTCTCTCTGCTCAGAATTTCCAAACTATTAAGTACATTTATAGAAGGTAGCAAATTTGTCCCATAGGTTTGTACTTGAGGTGCTAAGGCAGGTGTCTTTACTCCATCAGTGGAGTCTGGCTGTGTGTGTGTATGTGTGGGGGGGATTCATAGCTTGAGAATAAGCCCCTCAAAAGGCTCAGGCCCTGGGTCAGCAGATAAACCCATCAGTACAAAGAAGATGGGAGAGAGTCAACTAAGCAGAAAAAGTTACGGACTGGTAACTTCTCTATAAAAAAAAACATTCAGAAACAACAACAACAAAAAGTTTCAGAAACCAAAAATATGACAGAAGAATGAGAAACCTCAAAAGAAGTTTTGAAAGGTAAAACTGAAGAGATCTCCCTCCAAACAGGACAAATGGAGATAAAGGTAGTAGGAGAGCAAAGATTGGAAATTTAGATGGGCTATCCACAAGGTCCGACATCGGATCAATAGGAGTTCTAAGTGGCAAGAGAGCATTGAATTATGGTTGAATTGGCTTCTTTTTCCCTTAGTAGTATCTGTAACTGTGTTGCATTTAATAATTAATACTGCCTTAAATTTGATGAGTTATAATTATTACAAATGAGATGGTTCTGCTGTCTGTAGGGATAATATACCTTTAATCTGGACAATGTAACTTCACAGAATGTGGAAGGCTATGAGGAGAGATGTGGGAGGGCTGGTGTTTTGTGACCGTGAGCCTGGTTCTCATCTTGCACAGTGGAAGGTCGGTCAATAATGCTGAAGCAGAAAAACTAAGAAGTGCCAATATAAGCCTGATATTTAGTGATGATCACTTTAATGGAGAGGAACATTGGAAGAATAAGTTAAAAGAAATGAAATGGGGTCTATGGGAATAGGAAATAGTGCCACATGGGTAAAGTGGGGGGGGGAAGCAAATGTTTTTCACACAGCAGTGTGAATATTTTTCATGGGTTTTTTTAGAATTATAAACTCTTCAGATATGTGCCTATATATTTGTCTAACAAAAACAAAATGAATATGTTTTTTAAAAGTCACTCAGATCATACCACTGACTTCAAGGAGTTGTTTTTTTTTTTTTTTTTTTTAACTAAGTAAGTCTGTTTTTGGTATCCTGCCTTGACATGCTTCTTGATAAATTAGGAACTGTAACTGTCACAGAAATTGTGACAAAAAATACATTAGAGAGGAAAAAATGACTTGCCCCAGGTCACACAGTTAGTATGTGTCAGGTATATGGTCCAGGTACCATATACCTGACACATAGAGAGAACCTATTTGCAGTACTCTCTTCATCATGGTTGTGCATTTCATTGCCCTGTATAATTCTGGGCACTAGGGGCCTTTTTGAAATCTTGTAAAAGATGTAACATGTTCTTTATTGGATGCTTGTGGTAGGGAAGAGTTCTGAAGGGGCCTTACTAGCTCCTGAAAGCTGGATCTTATTTGGGAGTCCTCTCCCAAGGGTGGGAATACCATAAGACAGAGTGTATAATTCATATTCCAGTCTGCTTTCAGTGATAAAGAGTGACGGCTTTGCTAGCAAGAATTGCATCCTAAGAGAAGGGTTTGTGCACAGTCATATGAAAGTGATGGGTGAGATGCTACCAGTTGAGTGGGTTAATTGCTGTCAAAGATGAATTGCTTTTTCTGCCTTGCAGGGTACTACTGAGTTAATGATGTATCCAGTGTGTGGGACATCATACCATGTTTCCCCGAAAATAAGACACTGTCTTATATTTATTTTTTTCTCAAGAAGACACACTAGGGCTTATTTTCAGGGGATGTCTTATTTTTATTAAGTATAATACAACATTCTACATTTATTCAAATACAGTTAAATCATCTTCTGGAACCTGACAGGGGGAGCTGACCTTGTTGGTGGGGTTGGCGCTAGTGATGCATGAACTCCTTTCCCCTAGCCATTCCCACTAGGATGCCTGTGACTGCGATTACCACACGTGCACCCATGTAAGTGCGAATGGCTCAGAGAAAGGAGCTGTGGCAGATAAAAGGTATTCCAGTCTTCCTTACCACTCAAGCCAAAATGCATGGCCATAGATACGCTGCATGGCCACGCCCATCACTAGGTCTTATGGGGTAGGGCTTATATTTAACAAGTGCATAGAAATCCTGCTAGGGCTTATTTTTTGGGTAGGTCTTATTTTCGGGGAAACACGGTAGTTATAAGCATTCAGTTTTGTTGTAGCTAGGGAGTGCTGGGCAGCTTACATTAACCGTTTCTAGAGCATCATCTTTCTTGTACACTACTGGTCAACCATCCCTGAGGTTAGGACGTTGAATGCTTAAAGTTGGAAGCTTAAAATTGAAGCTTTAACTGGCTCATACCCGCTGTGAGATTCCTTCTGCAAACATATTTTAAAATAGATTATAACTATTGCAATGAGGAATACCTAATATAGTAGAACTTCTGTATATTGCCCAAAGGACTGTAACAAACTGGTCAACATATGGAGGTTATCAGCATAAGGAACTAGGCCTGCTGTAATGATACGCACATGTGGTGCATGTCCAGTCTATGAAAATTAGGGCAACTTAAGGAGGTGGTCAGTGTGTAGGGAGATGGTCAACTATGGAGGCTCTATTGTGTATATTTCATGATTCCACTCATATAAATTTCAACATCCTACAGAGATGGCCAGCCCTAAGGTATTAATGACTCTGGTTCCTCCTTATCCTTCATGTCTGCCCCATCTATAGTTAACTGGAATTGTGTGCCCCTGCACATAAAATGCTAGATTATGTCTCTGGTGAAATTTCTGTCTTGTTTTAAACATTATTTATGAAAATCATATATCTTATATGAGAAATACAGTTGACACAGTCAGTGTAATTGTGATTATTCTTTAATCTCTAAACCTAATAACTGATTTCTCAATCACCGTTTATTTGAAAATACATGGTTAAGGGCACCTTGTAAAGGACAATACACATGCTTTTAGGTTTAACTTAGAAATTCTGGTGAAATCTCAGTGTTAGTTACAACTCCTCAGTGGAACTGAGTCATGCTCCTGTTCTTGTGCTCTGTCATTGACTTTCTTCAAAAGGGCTCAAAGCTGAGAAGCCTTCTAAAAATTGTCCAGGAGTAAATTACCCAAAGTAGCAGGTACCAAAAAATAATTGCTGTTGGTAAACAGGATATATATTCTAAGATGTTTCACAATCAAATATATTTTTAGTAAGCGAAGAGATGAAAATGAGTATGAGCTTAAACTTTGCTTTTCTTCTCCCCTCCTCGCTCTACTATTATGTGTTTTTTTTGTTGTTGTTTGTTTTTTAAATTTATTTTGCAGTTTTTGGCCGAGGCTGGGTTTGAACCCTCCACCTCCGGTATATGGGGCCAGCGCCCTACTCACTGAGCCACAGGTGCCGCCCTATTATGTTTTTATTAATGGTTGTATATAACGGTCCAGAGGAGGCAGTTAACTTCTAACTTTATAGTAGAGGGAATTGAGGCTTTATAGATTAAGCCCACCTAGTTCTTTACCTCCACAGGGCAGACAAGGCACCCAGTTCCTGCTTCTCCCTCAGTCTCAGTGTTTTCTGTGCAGTATAACAGCAAAAACAAAACCAGCAAAAGAGCATCCTGCTTTTGACTACCGGTTGTTTCATTTTTAGAGGTATTGAAACACCAGAGAATGTGAATATAGCAAACCATTCATTGCATCGTGTCCGTTTATGCAAACTTTCCAGTCTTACCGATTCTGTTGTTTCGAGACATGAAGTTGTGAATGTTTTCACATCTGAGACTTAAAAGAGGAAACTAAACTTCCATGGAAATTACTAATGGAGTTACTTGTTTTTAATTGAACCATGCTAAGATGAATGAAATAGCTAAGTGTCCCATAACAACGTTTTGGTTTAATGACAGACCACATACATGATGATGATGATGTCATAAGGTGATAATGGAGCTGAAAAGTCCCTCCCACCTGTTGTCACTGTTGTCCAACGTGCTACTTTTTTCTGCATTTTGATATGTGTTGATGTACAACTTACCGCACTGTTAAGATGCCTGCAGTGTTCAGTGCAGTGACAGGCCATGCAGCTGTAGCTTGGGAGCAGCAGGCCATGCCATGTGGACGACCTTATAGTGAGCTGCACCTTCTGGGTCTCTGCTTCATGGAAGTATATGATGCTTGTACAACATGAAATGGAATTATAGCAAGAGGGCCCTGACCAGGAACAGGACCCCCAGTTTCCTCCTTACTTCAAAGGTCTGTTAAATGAGTTCTTACCTGTAAACAAACACATCCACACCTATACTAAACACCCAACAAAGCTATTTGTCCTCTTCTTTCTGTATTTCTTAGGAAATGAGCTATGTCTATAGGTTTTGAAAGTGTTTGAAATGTAGGTCAGCCAGTAAGAGAACTTAAAGATTTGGGTTTCATTCCTTTTTTCTTTGTGATGAACAGGCTCTACCGTAAGTCTTTGCCCGTGGAACAAAGGAGAGGGTAGAATATTGACAAGGATGTGAAGAAACAGGAATTCGTGTACTATTGGCAGGCATATAAATTAATTCCACCATCTTGGAAAACAGAATGGAGGTTCTTAAAGAAAACTGAAAGTTGAATTACCTTATCATCTAACAATCCCACCATCAGGCATATGCCCCGACCAGTTGAAATCAGTATGTTGAAGGGATGTCTGCATTCCCATGCTGATTGCAGACTCATTCACAAGAGCCAAAATATGGAAACAAGTGTCCATCAACACATGATTGAATTAAAGTATGTGGTGTATATATATGGTGGAATACTAACCAGCCTCAAAATTGTGTCATTTTGCAATAATACGGATGAATTTAGAAGACATTATGTTGAGTAAAATAAGCAGACACAGGGAGATTAATACTGTATGATCTCCCTCATATGTGGAATCCAAAAACATCAAAGTTATACAATTAGAAAGTAGAGTGGTGGTTATCAGAGCCTGGGTGGGGAATTGAGGGAGATGGAGGAGAGGGGGTATATTGGTTCATGGGTATGAAGTTTCAGCTCGGAGGAAAAAGTTTTGGTGTTTTATTGGACAGCAAGGGACCATAGCTAATAACAATGCATTGCATATTCTAAAAGCTAAACAAGAGAATATTAAATTCCACAAAGCAATAATAAATGTTTGAGGTAATAGATATGATAAGCAAATAAGTAAATATATAAAGTATAAGAACACATCCTTAAAAGCCTGGAAATACCCTTTCCTAAGAACTTTGAAGGATCTTTTTTTTTTTTAGACAAAGTCTCAAGCTCTTGTCCTTGGTAGAGTGCTGTGGCATCACAGCTCATAGCAACCTCCAACTCCTGGGCTCAAGCAATTCTCCTGCCTCTGCCTCACAAGTAGCTGGGACTATAGGCACCTGCCAGAATGCCTGGCTACTTTTTGGTTGCAACTATCGTTGTTTGGCAGGCCCAGGCTGGATTTGAACCTGCTAGCTCAGGTGTATGTCGCTGGTGCCTTAGCCACTTGAGCCACAGGCACGGAGCCTAAAGGATCTTTTTATGGTGATTCTCTTTACCTGTATTTGGACAGCCTACGCCTCTAACAGTTCTTTTAGCCTGCTGTGCTGCCAGGGAATCATGTTTTTCTTATGCAATTTTTTTTCTTTTTTTTTTTTTTTATGCAGTTTTCTACTGAACAAGTTGTAGATTACAAACTCCAGGTCCTTTCTATAGAGTCTAGTTTCACTCTTGGAGACCCAAGCTTTTTCTCTTGCCTATTAATTACTGTAAGAACGTTTATCTACAATCCATTGTTTATTTTTGTAATATTCTCAAAAATTGGGCTCCATGTCGGCCATGTTGTTTTTTTCCCACCAGGTTTTTCAGTGTCTGATTACTTTATGAAATTCAGTATACAAGGCTTGCTTAGAAATTCCTTCATCCCCTTTTTTACCTTTATTTTCAGTGTTTCCCTCACATGGGATATAGAATTTTAAGACCTGTTTATTATGTCGATTGAGACATTAAAAAGGTAGTAAATGCTATCAGGAGATTTATTGAATGGTTTTCATTGAAATGTAAAGTCGCTTAGAATGAGAAATTTGAGAAGAAAGTGGGCTCCAGTGAGCCTAGGGAACCTTTTCATCAATTGTAGCCTTGTAGTAGAAAAAAGTACATGGGAGATAGTATACTTTCCTTAAAACCTACTTTCCGAAATTTAATGTCAAATATGTTTTAATTTAGAATATAAGTTCATTACCTAGAGTAATGAACTAATAAAAGAAAGACCTCGTATATCATCTGAAGTCACACATAGATTATTACCTCAAGGCAAAATGAATTATAAGCCTTTTATTACAAGTTCCAGCGAAAACCCTGAGTTGAACTTAGCTTACCTTTTTATGAGGCTGTTCCATCGCTGGACGTTGACGATTATGCTTTTGTGGGAAGAAGGAACACAATGTCTGGGGTTAGACCAGAGCTGCAAGCTTAGGGTATGGTTATTCTTTTCCCCTGTTACACTTGTTATCTGCGTTATGTATCAGCATTTGTTTGTATGTTGATTTTTGCCAACCTCCTGACCCCCCACCGCCATGGGAAGGGTAACTCTGTGAAGCTGGGGACAGCCCACTGCCACTCAGGGCATTTCCATATAATGGTGCATCTGTTCTTTACAGTCACTGGGTGATTGTTCAAGGAACTGCATGGGATCACGTGAGGCAGAGGCTGAGTCTAAATCCGAGTGCAGGTCTCACTTGGTGTGAGACCATAATTAATCACATTAATGTTGACTCTCATGTCACTTTGTGTTAAAGGTGTGGTTTTTGACAAAGCATTCCTTTTTCACAGTCCTTGAGCGGGGTGGGGTGTGGACTGGTGTTTTGAGAGGAGGGGAAGCCCCTTTGACAACTAGAGAGATGCTTGTATATCACAATGCGCTTCTGAAACATTCTGTGCATTCTGACAAGCGCTTCTCTAGCCAGCACCCAACGTAGCCACAATGGGTGACTTTCTCGCCTTCTTTATGTAGTTAGATGAAGCAAGGATCTGAGAGTAATGGTGGTACTACTAATTGGCACTCTCCAGCTTTCCATTCTTTATTTTTTTTTATTAAATCATATCTGTGTATATTAATGCAGACATGGGGTACAAGATGCTGGTTTTATATACAATTTGAAGTATTTTCATCAAACTGGTCAACATAGCCTTCATGGCACCTTCTTAGTTATTCCAGCTTTCCATTCTTGAGCCCTATGTGTGCTTTTCCTACGAGGTACATTCTAGAACTATAATCACAGCACTTCTCTGTGTGCTGTGACATCAGATAAAATGGTTCCAACCCCACGGTCATGTGATGGCATGTTACTTCCTGGCAGGCCACAGTGTTGACATCTCACCCTGTTCACTATCTTGCATCCTGTCTCATGGGCAACTTTGAACACAACAAGACCTCTACTTCCTTTGTGCCTTTTCAGCCAAATATGAAATTTTAAAATTAGTTAAACATTGAGATCAAATTATTATATACACATGTTTAAGAAAACAAGTTGTACAGAAAGGCTTACAAAGGAAAAAACACGATTCCTAGTATCCCATGGGAACTTCGTGACTCCCATGGTAGATTGTATAGGAATGAATTTTTCCCTTGTTTAAGCCATTACAGGCTCATATGAGGAAATGGTGAACCCCCAGAGGAGGGTTCTCTATTATTGTTGAAAACAGCATGAAGTCCTTATGAATTAAGTTGTAAAG
>CAUYQV010106750.1:0-21878 GCA_963574575.1 Galagoides demidoff
TTGAGGCTAGTCTTAAGATGGTTATCTTACCCAGACTTTCTGTCTATTCTATAGTTTAAGGTTAGAATAGAGAATGTTAAGATTATTGATCAATGTGATTAGCTTATTATAGAAGGTAGTCATGAATAAAAACAGGACCGAGCTTGCATCCACGGCCAAGCCCGTCCTTCTCTCTCCATGAGAAATCACCACCCAACACAATGTTACATATCCTGCTAACCATATTAACCATGTTTCTGAGGTTTTCACATCTGGGGACTTGCTGACTGGAAAAATTGGCCCTCCCAGGGCTAGTTGATTCCTAAAGCTAGTAAAAGGCATGACTCATTTGTAACTAACAATCCAGAGCCCATATGCCACAACAATCTCTTTCTGAGCTCTTATACTCAGGGAAATTCCCTTGCCCTAATCAGCTCTGGGCCAAATACAAGGTAGCCCATATACCCTGAAGTCCACTGAAATTATTCGAATTATCTAATCCTAAACCTGTTTAGTCTGCTTAACCTGCATGTGCCATTCCTTCCCGTAAAATCCACAATAAACTCTCTAGCCAATGTTCTCCTTTTCTTCCTTCATCCTCCTGACCAACCCTGGTGCTCCCTGATATGCTCTGCTTTCACATGGGCTGCTTCCTTTTGAAAACTGTGACTAAAGGCTGAGTGCAGTGGCTCATGCCTGTAATCTTAGCACTCTGGGAGGCCAAGGCAGGTGGATTGCCTGAGTTCACAGGTTCGTGACCAGCCTGAGCAAGTGTGAGATCCCATCTCTGAAAAATAGCTGAGCGTTGTGGGGGGCACCTATAGTTCCAGCTACTTGGGAAACTAAGACAAGAGAATCACTTGAACCCAAGAGTTTGAGGTTGCTATGAGCTATGACGCCATGGCACTCAACCCCAGGGTGACTAAGTGAGACTCTGTCTCAAAAAAAAGAAAACTGTGACTAACAAACTATCTCTTCAATGGCAACCCTTTCTTGATTTGTTGGCCTTACCACACCTGAATAGGAAGAAAACCTGCTTTGAGAGGCTGAAGTGAGAGGGTCACTTGAGGCCAGGAGTTCTAGACCAGCCTAGGCAACATAATGAGATGCCCATCTCTACTAAAAAAAAAAATAAAAAATTAACTGGATGTGGTGGCACATGCTTGAATTCCTAGCTACTCAGGAGACTGAGGTGAGAGGATTGCTGGAACCCAGAAACTTGAAGCTGCAGGGGTGCATGTATGAGGACGTCCAGAGCGGTTCTGTCCATATGAACTTGCTGCCCAAGCCCTGGCCCAGTGACCACCTTGCTGTAGCCCTACAAGTCTGACCACAATCACCCCAGGCCCATGGCATGCTGGTAGGAGATGGGATCCTGAAGCCCTGACTGCCTATTTGCCTACCTGCCAGTCTCAGGCCCCCAGCACACCAGGGGTTGTTTCCCATGGCCCTCCCAGTGTGAACACTGCACAGTCCAGGCCTAGAACCACCAAGAGGCTCCTGATGAGCCCACTCCCTGTGGCTTTTGTTTGCATTTTCTTGATGACAATAATGTAGAGCATTTATTCATATACCTGATGGCCCTTTGTATGTATGCCTTCGCCGAGAGATGTCTGCTCAAGCCCACTTTAGTTTCTTTTGTAAAGCGTTGTATGAGTTACTTAAACATTTTGGAGATTAACCCTTTATCATATGCATGGTTTATAAATATTTTCTCTTATTCCACAGGTTGCTTTTCACTCTCTTGATTATATACTTTGTTGTGCTGCACAGATGCTTCTAGTTTGATGTAGTTACAATTATTTATTTTTGTTGTTACCTGTACTTTTGGTGTCATATCCTTGAAATCCTGCTAAGACCAATGTCATGAAGCTTTCTCCTTTTGTTCCCTGTATGAGTTTTATAGCATGTCTTGTATTTAAACCTTTAAGCCTCTTTGAGTTAGTTTTTGTGTATCATGTAAAATAAGGGTCCAATTTCATTCTTCATGTGAATATCCAGTTTATCCCAATATTTCTTGAAAGAACCATCCTTTCTCCACTCTTGGCACCCTGGTTGAGGATCAGGTGACCATATATGCCAAAATTTATTTCCGGGCTCTCTATTCTGTTATGTTGGTCTATGTGTCTGTCTTTATGACAGTACAATACTATTTGGATTATTGTAACTTTGTAATAGAGGATACTATAAAAAGTATACATATTTTAAGAAAGGAAAAACCTGTATTAAATTTGTAATACTCAAGTCATGTTTGGCTTCCGAAATAACACGAAGTGCTCAACGTGGCTTGCTTCATCTTTTGTTATTGGTATAATTGAGTTTTACAATTTTTTCCTTTCTTATGATGTGTATACATTTTTCTGGCACCCTCTGTATTTTGAAATCAGTACATGTGATACTTCCACCCATGGTTATTATTGGTTTTTATGTTTCCAAATACATTGTAGAATTGTTGCTTCAATTTCTGCAAAAACATGCCATTGGGATTTTGATAGAGATTATATTGAATCTGAACACTGTATTGCCAAGTAAGTGTAGCCATTTCAACAATATTAAATCTTATGACAATTTATGAACAAAAGACATATTTTCATTTGTTTGTGTCTTTTTTTCTTTTACTTTTTTTGTTTGTTTTTTGAGACTTTGTCTCCTAGGCTAGAGTTCAGAAGCATCATCATAGCTCACTGCAACCTCAAATTCCTGGGCTCAAGCAATCCTCCTGCTTCAGCCTCCCAAGTAGTTGGGACTAAAGGTATGTGCCATTGTTCCTGGTTAATTTTTCTAAAATTAACTGGGTATTTCTCTTGCTTGGGCTGGTTTCAAACTCTTGGCCTCAAGAAATTCTCCTGCCTCAGTCTCTCAAAGTGCTAGGATTACAGGATTGAGCCTCTATGCCTAGCCTTTGTCTGTGTCCTCTTTAATTTCTTTCATCATTGTTTTTTAGCTAGTCTTTCATCTCTTTTGTTTCCTCCAAAGTATTTTTATTCCTTTTGGTATTATGTATATAATAAACAAGATCGTTTTTCTAATTTCTTTTTCAGATCTAAAATTTTCTACACATAAGATCATATTGTTTATAGACAGGGACAATGTTACTTCTTTCCTTTCAATTTGAATATATTTTGTTTTCTTGTCCTATTGCTCTGGCTAGGACTATGTTGAAAAGATGTGGCAAGAGTGGGCATTCTAGTTTGGTTTCTGATCTCAGGAAAGCTTTTAAGTTTTCATCCTTTACTGGTATTAACTATGACCTTTTTTATATATGGTACTTGTTATGCTTCCATGGTTTCCTTCTATTCCTACTTTGCTGAGTATTTTTATCATGAAAGATTGTTGAATTTTTATCAAATGCTTTTTCTACAACTATTATATTTTGTTCTATTAATGTGGTATATCACATTAATTGATTTTGGGGTTTTCATCTGTATGTTTCATTCAATGATTTTCATGTTTGCATTCTAGGGATTAAATGTCACTTGATAATGGTGTATGACCCTTTTAATGTGCTGTTCAATTTGGTTTACTGGTGTAATATTTTCTTTTTTTTTTTTTGAGATAGAGCCTCAAGCTATCCCTCTGGGTAGAGTGCCATGGCATCATAGCTCACAGCAACCTCCAACTCCTGGGCTCAAGCGAGTCTCCTGCCTTAGCCTCCCAAGTAGCTGGGACTACAGGCGCCCGCCACAGCACCAGCCATTTTTTGGTTGCAGCCATCATTGTTGTTTGGCGGCCCGGGCTAGGGATTCGAACCCGCCACCTTAGGTGTACATGGCTGGTGCCTTAGCCCATTGAGCCACAGGTGCTGAGCCATAATATTTTCTTAAGGATTTCCACATCAATAGTCAAAAGGAATATTGGTCTATAGTTTTCTTACATCTATCTTTGATATTAGGTAATTCTGGGTTCATAGGATAAGGTTGAAAATTTTGCTCCCTCTTCATTTTTAAGGAAGATCTTTAAGAGGATTGTTATTAGTTATAATTGGTAGAATTATATAGGGAAGCCATCTAGTCCTGGGCTTTTCGTTGTTAGGAGATGTTTCATTATTGATTCAAGCTTCATACTAGTTTTTTTTTCTTCATGATTGAGTGTTGGAAAGTTTTACCTTTCTAGAAAATTATTCATTTCTTCTCAGCTACCCAGTTTGTTGGTGACATATGAACATTTCATAGTTGCTTATGATCCTTTTTAGTTCTGTGGTATCAGTCGTAATGTCCTGTCTTTCATTTGTTTTCTTAATTATATTAGCTAAGGACTTGTTAATTTTACCTTCTCAAAAAAACAACTTTTATTTTCATTATTTTTCTGTTGTTTTTTCACTTTTCTTGTCCATTTATTTACATTATAATATTAGTTACTTCCAACCTTCTGCTAACTCTGAATTTAGTTTGGTCTTCTTTTTCTAACTCCTTGAAGTGTAATGTTAAGTTGTTTATTTGCAGTATTCCTACTTTTGCAATATAAGCATTTATTATAACAAACTTCCCTCTTAGTACTGCTTTGGCTGTATCCCATAAATTTTGTTATATTGTATTTTCATTTTTTATTTTTTCTCAAGGTATTTTCTAATTTTCTTTTTCATTTATTTCATGACTCAATGGTTGTTCAAGAATATGTTGTATAATGTCCACAAATATGTGATTGTTTCAGTTTTCCTCATGCTATTGATATCTAGTTTCACTCTTCTGAGTCAATAAAGGTAATTAGTAGCTTGATTTTAGTTCTTAAATTTGTTAAGCTTTTTTTTGTGACCTAACATGGCATTAATCATGAAAAAAGTTGAATATATGCTTGAGAAGAATGTGTATTCTGCCGCTGCTGGGTGGAATCCTCCGTATACATTTGTTACATCTCTTTATCCAGTCTATAGTGTTTTTCAACTCCTCTGTTCTATACATTATTGAAACTGAAATATTCAAGTCTCCCATGATAATTGTATTGTTGCCTATTTCTCCCTTCAGTCCCATCAAGGGTCACTTTATATATTTAAGTGCTCTGATTTTGGGTATATATAATTTTTATATCTTTGGTAGATTGAACCTTTTATCATTATATAATGATCTTCTTTGTCTCTCATTAAAGTTTTTGATTTAAAGCTTATTTTCTCTGATACAAGCATGGCAACCCCCACTCTCTTTTGGCTACCATTTGCATGGGATATCTTTTCCCATCTTTTTGCTTTCAGTTTAGGTGTTTCCTTAAATATACAGAAGTTTCTTATAGACAGCATATAGTTGTGTCTTGTGTGTTTATCCATTTGGTCACTTCTATAACTTTTGACTGGAGAGGTGAATCCATTTACTCGCTCAACAAATAAGAGAGTGATATAATTAGTCAAACAAAGATTTTCTTTTTAGATAGGACTGAAATTAGTTCTGCTACTTTATTGCTAAATACCATTAATGATACAGGGATAAATTAAGAAATATATGGAAGGATATCAAGAAAGCTGGTGGGCATACTAGGAAGTTTTTTTGGTCACTTTATATTTACTTTTATTGCACAAGTGCCTTAAAGATACTAATCCTTTAATAGTTCAATAGTATTAGTTGCAGTGTGGTATACATATGTATATTTACAAGATCTGAAGCAAACAAGGAGGATCATCAGCATTCTAAACAATAGAATTACTCTAAAAAATAGAATTACTCTTAGCAATGAATAAAACAATTGCTCTGCACTTTGTTGAGACATTTTTAGTAGCAAGTTCCTAGAGTTTCACTTTTTTTTTTTTGAGACAGAGCCTCAAGCTGTTCCCCTGGGTAGAGTGCTCTGGCATCACAGCTCACAGCAACCTCCAACTCCTGGGCTCAAGCAAGTCAACTGTCCCAGCCTCCCAAGTAGCTGGGACCACAGGCGCCTGCCACAATGCCCAGCTATTTTTTGGTTGCAGCCGTCATTGTTGTTTGGCGGGCTGGGTTGGATTTGAACCCGCTACCTTAAGTGTATATGGCTGGCGCCTTAGCCACTTGAGCCACAGGCGCCAAGCCAGAGTTTCACTTTTTACCAAAACAGTTTGTGCACTCACTATTTCTGAAGATGCCATGCATTTCAACCCTACTTTGATGGTTTGATCAAGTTTTTTCTTTGCATCTTCCCAATTATTCTGCCACATCTTAACCATGTGTCTTAGATCAATCAGGCTTCTATAACAAAATACCATAAATAGGGTGGATTATAAACAACTGAAATCTATTCTCAGTCTAGAAGCTGAGAAGTCCAAAATTGAGGCACCAGCAGATCCAGTGTCTGGTGAGAGTCTACTTTCTGGTTGATAGATGGTACCTTCTGAGTGTGTCCTCACATGGTGGAAGGGACAAGTGAGCTTCCTTTTTTTTTTTTAATAAGAGCATAAATTCCATTCATGAGGATGTCACCCTCATGACCTAATCACCATCCAAGTGCCGTATCTCTTCATACCATAACCTTGGGGTTAGGATTTCAACATTTTGTCATGGTCACAAACATTCAGACAATATCACCATGATTCAAAGTCCAATTCCATAAAACCTTCCTTTAAGCAAATTTCAGAGGCCCCCATGAAGTAAATGTTCCCAAATGCATCATTCCATTGCCAGTTGCTACTTCTATTAAAGCACTTATTAGCATTTTCTTGGTAGCAGAATTGCCTGTGGTTATGTCTACTTTTTTAAGATGACAAATCTCAGGTGAAACACTCCATCTGAGACAGTGGAAATGAGACTGTTTTGAATTTTACTTTATCAAAAGTGGCCTTTCCGAATTACTATAATTTATTACACAAAAGGAAGGAGATGGAGATAAACATAACTGATTGAATTTTTTTATTTTGTCCCCACAATTCTCAGCCTTTGCAGTATTGAGCCATTGAGCATGAGTCCCCCAAACATGGACTGTGTTGATCTGTTGTGGGATCAAGAAAGAATTAATCTCATCTTTTCAAAAAAAATTAATGGCTCAACATTTTAGAAACTACTCTCAGCATTAAGATAGTTATTTCTCTCTTAGAAAGTATGGTTACCAGTATAAATTTATATTAGAGGTTTTAGCAAGAAAAACAAAGAAAAATAATGAGATTTGGGGGAAAATGCTTAGATTTGGAGATAAGACACTAGATGGTTTCTTATAACATAGGACCTCTGGATGAAACTCTGCAATTATCTAAAACAGTATGATATAAAACCCATTGGTTTGTAATCCAGTATAAATTTTGGTTTTTAATTAATTTTAAAATATATATTTATAATACCATTGTAGGTTATATCTATATTTCATAAGGAATGATTTTATAACTGGGCAGTGGATGTGATGTTTTCCTTACATATGTACTTTTTTGGAAATTGCACATTGTCACCAGCTCAAGCTGCTGATGGGTTCCAGGAAGCACAGTGGGAAGGGAGTCAGAGCACACCTAGACAGGCCCAGAGGAAGGATTCTGCATTTTCTACATCCTCATAGCTAGAAAAATTGTATGTGGATAATTGGAATTGTTTCCTGAGAACCAGAGCCAAAGCAAATCCTTGAATTCCCCTCAGCACAGTAGGCAAGCCTTAGTGTGCCAAGGTCAGAGGGTCTGAGCAGGGTGGTCAGGGATTATTCACAGAGCTGCCTACCCATTGGTCTTTGTTCCATGGGGATACCCACAGTCTTATACGGGGAAGCACCAGGGACAGGCGCCCATGTCTTTTATTCTCTGCCCTCTCACTTTGGTGCCACCTGGAACTTGTAATGAGTCTTCTGTGAATTAAGATGCGGTCAGATGAGGAATGAAACAAGCATAGCTGGATGGGATCCCACTGGAAACAGTGTAAGAAGGACCTTAGAGAGAAATTTTCCTTGCCAACAATCTCCATTTAGGCATTTTGTTGCTTGACATCTGGATGTCTCAAAGACAGGCAAGTCTGTTAATTTCAAATCAGCCCAAAGGCTTTTGCTCCCTTGGGTGTCCTCTGCTCCTGTGCTTGTTAAAACTTGAAGAAGCCATAATCCTTGTTTTCACTTTCACCTCTGAGTAATTTTCCCTCTGCCCAAGGCTGACACACTAGAATGCACTGTGTGGTCATCTTTATGTGTGGGAAGAGTAATTAAGGACCCAGCTGTGAGCTTCCCATTTAGCATTTCATCTCCCCAAGGAAGCGTTGATTGCCCGTGTCAGGTCTGACCTAAGATGGGGACCTGGGACACTGGGCAGGGAGGGCCTTTATACATCATGTTGGGGGACTTAATGCATCCACACACAAACTCTTTCCCCCTTGTCCTCCTTCTCTCCTCCTAAAATAAAGACACAAAAAATCTGGCTAGCCCCACTCCTGAGGAAGTTTGCGAGGAAAGACCTTAACCTGATAGGCAACATGCGGAATATGCCCACCCCCCATGGACCAATATAAAATGGGTCTCTAATTGCCCCTCTGGGTGCAGATGCCACCTTTGTACTGTCCAGGAGAGTCACCCTCTCCTTTTAATAAACCTGGACTGAACATCTCTGCCACATGGTCTCCGGGTGCCACCGTTCATACCTTTCACATCACATTTGCCTGGGTCAACGTTTATTTTTCTTCATTTTCTTACTTTCCACTCCAAAATCACAACGAAAGTGCAGTCACTAGAGAACAGCAGGCAGGAGAACCTCAGCAGTTGAATAGGTAGAGATCACAACATGTGGTGGTCACTGTCCTGGGGACAGAGGGCAGTGAGACCCACCTCATGAGCGTGGCTGTCTCCATGGCATGATGTGTGGGAGGGAGGTTCTGGGGTGCTCAGCACATCTGACTGCATTTTCATGGCACCCTGTACCATCCTTATTATCTATTCCTCATGAAGGGGAGTATGTTTTTGTGTGGGTGGCCTGGAGGCCTTGTTCTGTGCAAGTTGGACCTTCTGGGCTTGGTTTTCTTTGTATAAATCATGATGTTTTATTCAGATAAGTCTTCTGTGAAGGGGCTGAGGCTGGAGACAGGACAGTGGCAGTGGGGAAAGATGGTCTGTGATGTGCGCGGTGGGAGATCTGGAGGGACACACGCCTCTCTTCTGGGGTAGGCATGGGGGACCCATGAGCTGTAATTACAGCTGCTGGGCTCCATTTCAGGGCTTGTTGGTTCATGTGTAGTGTTTCTTAAAGATCTGCAGCTTTGATAATGCAGGCTGATCATTTCAGGAACTACAGGTATTTCTTGTTATACATGGGGGATTTGTTCCAGGGCCCCCAGGTGGACAGCAAAATCCACAATGCTCAAGTCCTTGACATAAGTGGGGTACTACTTGTGTATAACTGACATGCATCCTTCAGTATGTATTAAGTCACCTCTAGATTACTTATACTACCTCAGACAACGTAAGTGCTATGTAAATAGTTGTTATATTGCATCGTGTTTTTTATTTGCATATTTTTGTTGTATTGCTATTTTTTATTTCACGTCTTTGGAATATTTTTGATCTGAACTTGGTTGAATGTATGAATGCAGAACCCACTGATGGATAGAGAGGGCTGATAATGCTGTTGCGTTGCTTGTCTGTAGGGAGGCTGCACTCAACCCCACCCCTTCTGACCCTTCACTGGTATGTTTTGTTTTGCTTCCTGTTGCCATCAGTCCTCAGGTTGGCATTTGTATATTTCCCACTCTCTCTATTCAATATTTTGTCCAGCAAGTATGGATGATGTGCATGACTGGACATATGGGAGCTCAGCATCATCACCCTTGGGTCCCTAGAGATGCCTGCCACTGTGTTGTCCTGCTGATATGACTTGCTTTGTGACACGAGGGGGGAGGGATCTGAAGTTTCATTTCTCTATCAGAGAACCTGCTTAACCAAATAGCTTAATCTGCACGCCTGTAGCAACTCCTCACCCAGGTAAAGGGTGCGAAATGTTCAAGGTCATTTAATTGCAGGTGTTGAAAGCTAGTTAGTGGGGATGTGGCTGCACAGTGAGAGTGGCTGGTACCAGGCAACATGCTGCAAATGCACTGATCCTTTTTATCCAGTTGCTTCTCTACATGAGTCACCACGTTCATTATACTTCCTGGCGTCAAGAGGGAATGAAAGTAACAGAGTAAGTTGATAAAATGCAAAAAAACAAAATAAAATAAATAAAGAATTAATACATTCTTTAGAATTTGGAATTGGACCTTTCCAGACATGCAATAAGAACTGGGGAGAAAACAGGTCTCTCTCTGAAAAGAAGCAGCAAAGGGAAGCCTTGCTTCCAGGCTTTGGCCACACTTGATCCTTACTGCAGGAGCAGCCACATCCCCATTGCACAGGAAGGGCCCTAAAGGGCAGTGCAGGGCCTTACCCTCTCAGGGGCTGGTAGCCCCACTACCAGCTCTATTGTCAGTGCTGCAGCCTTTGGGCAGCTCCTGCCAGTCCACTCAGCACAGTTCTGGGGGAATCTGTGTTGTGGAGACACCAACTTCATAAGCAATTGCCTTCTCCATAATTTGGGGGTCCTAACAGCACCTCCTCCCAGGCTTGCTATCATGACTGAAAAGGATGAATCCAGTGTGCCAGGGCTCCACAAGCTTCCATGAGTGCCAGTCTAACTCCATGGCACCCAGGGGGAAGGCAGCTTCAGGCTGCCTACCTCCCCCATATACATCTGCCCCAGCCAGCCTGCTTGTGTCTCCAGCTCCTGCTGTATCTGGGAAAACTTCTGGCCTGGTTCTGATATCCACTGGGCAGCTGGTGTCTGACAGCAGGGTGTGCTGTGGCACAGCTTGGCTCCTCATTCTCTCACTTTGGCAACCCCCAGAGTAAATGGCCTCCCTACCCAGGAGATGGGGCCTGGTCCTGGCCTCCTTGGCCAGGGCCAAGGTAGGGGCTGGCCTTGGGCTTGGGATGCCAAGGAGTCAGCATAGGGTAGGCATAGCTCTGCAGAGCTTCCAGGAATGGCATAGGAGGTTGGTGGTGTCAGAACTTCAGTGAAAGGTAACTGGACAGCCTGTCACAGAAATCTGTTTCCTTGGACCATCTACCCAGGTGCAGCCCAGTTCCTGGGTAAGAGTTTTAGAACTGGGCAAAGTAAAAGCTCTGAGGAGTTGACTTTGGTCCTCCTTTTTCTTCCAAAGCCTGTTAAGCATCTGCCTCTTGCAAGGGTGGGATGCTTTAGGGTCTTGGAGGATGGTACAGAGTAAGGAGATATGTGTAAATTTGCCTGGGATGTCACACTGCAATGTGACCTGCCATTTAGTTGACCTCTGGCACTCTGGGAGAATTGGGAGTCACAACTCACTGGATGCTGGGCACTGTTGCCTGACCTCACACAGTCAGACCCTTTGGCCCAGAGCTACACAGCCCTGCTTCACCAGGACAGTGGTGCACTGGATTATGCTCCCAGAATGTAAGACCTGGGAGGGGCCTCCAAGGCCACCCAGCCAGGGACATGGTAAGTGAATGAGCCCAGGGCTGTCCCTGGCTGTGGCAAATGGGAGTGAAGTGAGAAGGTGCCAATGGCTATTTCTGTTCTCCTTTAATACTACAAGAAGAGTCATAGTCTCCACTGAGTAATTTATTCATAATACCCTATGAATAAATCTTTGTATGTGGTGATCTACCAATTCTACAGAGTTTCATAAGACCATGATATTGACCATGCACATCTCCACAGACAGTAATAGGACAATAAACCTCTTGCACATTTGATTCCCTTATTAAAAATTTGTTAGCCTTTTCCCTGTGTCTGCACTTGGTTTTCATTAAGATATTTAAACTCGTTCTGCTATTTGACCCACTGGTCCAGTTTCTCAAGGAACACCTTCTCATCCATGGCAGCCCAAACTTCCTTCCCCTTCCTTACCTGCCACTTCTCTTCCTCATACTCCCTCCCCATCTCCTGTCCCTGTCCTGGATGGGCTCCTCCTTTCTCCCATTGCAGCTAGCTCCCACCCTGACAGCTAATACTTACTAAAAACCTACAGCCCATTCATACTTAATTGTGAAAAATGATGTTTTTCCCCTCTCATTGGAAACAAGGCAGAAATATCTGCTGCATCACTCCCATTCCACAAAACACTGAAAGTTCTAGCCAGCACAATGGTGGAAGGGGCATACAGATTAGAAAAGAAGAAATAAAACTATTCCTATTTGTAGGTTATATGATTGTCTATGTAGTAAAATCCCAGGGAATCTATAGAAATCTTGTAGAAATAATAAACTATTCTAGCAAAGTTAGAGGATAAAAGATCTACACTCTGAAACCCATCACATTGTTATATAATAACACTGAATTTGTAGAAACTGAAATTAAAAATGCAAAACCTTTATAATTGCTCCAAAGAAAATGAAATACTTAGGCATAAATCTGACAAAACTTGTACAAAATCTGTATGAGGAAAATTATAAAATGTTGAAAGTAGTGAAGGAACTAAATAAATTCATATACATGCCTTGTTCGTGGTTTGGAAAATTTGCTATAGCTAAGATGTCAGTTCTTTCCAAATTGATCTCTAGAGTTAATGAACTTCTTATCAAAACCCCAGAAAGACTTTTGTGCCCATAGATAAGTTTATCTTTAAATTTATGTGAAAAATCACAGATCATAGACTAGCTAAAATATCTTAAAAAGAAGAAAGTATATGAATGATTCTACTACATATTAAGGTTTAGAATACAGCTACAGTAATTAAACAACATGATATTGGTGGAGACATGGATATATAGATCACTTGGACAGAATAAAGAAGCCAGAAATGTGCTCATGAAATTATGCACAACTTATTTTTGACAAAGATACAAAAGCAATTGAAGGAGGAAAAAATTTTCCTTTCAACAAATGGTACCAGAGAAAATGGACAACCATAGGCTAAAAAACAATCTAAACCTCACTCCTTACACACAAATTAACTCACAATGGATCACAAACTTAAATATAAAATGTAGTACTATAAACCTTTTAGACAAAAGTTTTGGGGAAAATAACGGGCATCCGGAGCTAGACAAAAGTTCCTTGTTCTTATTTATAAGTAAGTACCTTTTAATAAGTACCTCTCATTTGCAGTAATATGTCACTTATATTTCACTTATTCTGATAAAAAGAAAAGGTATTCCATGTGCTCTTCCAGGTTTATAGACAAGACACATGGATGGATCAATTATTATTAATCTATGGTTGATAAGTAGCAGAGCTATCTGGAGTAGTTTTCCTAATGGGAAACTTCTATATATGCTCAGAAAATATTTGAAGGATTAGAGGTGGAACCAGGGGGTGAGCAGGAAATGCTGCCAGTGGAGATGAACACAGAGGAAATTCCTCAACCCAATCATAGGGTAACCTGGCAGAAAATACTAGAAGGAGACAGAATGTTTCCTTGGGTTTCAAATCTATGGATCGTGATGTGCCATGCTTTGAAGAAAAATGAGAACAGTGTTTTTCAGAAAAAGCTGGAATAGATAATACAAATCCAAGGATGCTACAACACACATACATATACATATATGTAAACAGACATATATGTGTAACTGAAATTAAATGGCTAGACAGTGAGAATACACTCATATTTTTCTTTTTTTCCTTTTTTTTTTAAAAACAGAGTCTCACTATGTCACCCTCAGTAGAGTGCCATGGCATCACAGCTCACAGCAACTTCAAACTGTTGGGCTTAAGTGATTCTCTTGCCTCAGCCTCTGGAGTAGCTACTGGCACCCGCCACAATGCCTGGCTATTTTTTGGTTGCAGTTGTCGTTGTTGTTTTAGCTAGCCCAGGCTGGGCTCAAACCTGCCAGCTTCAGTGTATGTGGCTGGTGCCCAACTCACTGAGTTATGGGTGCTGAGCCACAGTCACATTTTCCTACCCTTTCTTTTATACATCTATCCCAAAAATAACATTTTGAAACATTCTTATTTTCTATGATTCAAAAAATGATTTTCACAACTATAACAGGGACCTTACCTAACAATGCAAACGTGTAACCTAATCGTTTGTACCTTCATATTAATCTGAAATTTTAAAAATAAATAAAAATAAAACAAAAACTAGCCGGGTGTTGTGGCAGGCACCTGTAGTCCTAGCTACTTGGGAGGCTGAGGCAGGAGAATTGCTGAAGCCCAAGAGTTGGAGGTTGCTGTGAGCTGTGATGCCATAGCACTCTACCAAGGGCAACATAGTAAGACTGTCTCCAAAAATAAATAAATAAATAAAATAAAATAAAATAAAATAAAAACAATTTTCAGACAGAAGATGCATGCAGAGTTATTTATCATTACTCTATTTTCATATGACTGTTAATAAGCACAGGTTCTCTAAACTTCAGCCTATTAGATGTTCAGGCAGATAAAGGGTAGTTGCTTATTCTCAGAATAGCAGATATACAATACATGTAGCTGTTGGCCAGTGGAATGTTTAAATTATTTTAAACAAATATCTCTTTTGGTAATTGATTTTAAATAAATTTGTGTCATAATAGAAAGCGTATTTAGCTGGGTGTGGTGGCTCACCCTGTAATACTAGCACTCTGGGAGGCTGAAGTGGGTGGATCATCTGAGCTCATGAGTTCGAGACCAGCCTGAGCCAGAGGGAGGCCTCATCTCTAAAAATAGCCAGGTGTTGTGGCAGGCACCTGTAGTCCCAGCTATCAAGGAGCTAAGGCAAGAAAATCACTTGAGCCACAGACTTCGAGGTTGCTGTGAGCTATGACGCCATGGCACTATACCCAGGGTGACAAAGTGAGTATCTCAAAAACAAAAAAACAAAACAGAACAAAAAAAAAAACTGGTTTTTAATTTGTATTCTGTGACGACCTAAATTTTACTTTGAAGAATTTCAAAAGTTTTAAGGATACTCATATTTGACCTTTAAGTGACCTTGATTTAATAATTTGGAAGTTTCTTTACAAAGTAAATTGAACTTTTAAATCATATTATTTTATTTTTACAGATTTTCCTCAAATGTTATTTTGGCTATTTGAAAGACTTAAGGACCTTTTTAACAATACCATTACACTGGTGTAACAAAAACACACAAGCATTCTCTCAGGGGCCAGGGCAAATCTCTGAGATCTTCCTCTTGTGCTGCCAGTTTGCTAAGTGCTTTCCCACCCAGGAGGTGGGTGATTAGGTGCCTAGGAATGGGAATCAGGTTTCTGTCTGAGGTGTCTGTGGGAAGTCACCGTAGGTGGGTCTCTGACAGAGACATGGGGGAAGTCTTTCAGTATGGATCTCTCAGAGATCTCAGAGTAAGTCATGATCAGAGGCCTTTGTGGAGGTCTCTGTCAAAGGTCTCTGGACTTCTTTGTGAGAATCTCTGTTAGAGATCTCTATGGAAAGTCTGAGGGTGGATCCCTGTGAGAGGTGTCTGTGGAACTCTCTCAGTGTGGTCTCTGACAGAGGTGAATGTGGGTCTCTCAGTATGGGCCTGTGATAGAGGTGTCTGTGAGACTCTCTCAGTATGGGCCTCTGATAGAGATATCTGTGGGACTCTTCTGGTGTGGCTCTCTGACAGGTGCCTGTGGGACTCTCTTGGTGCAGACCTCTGACTGAGGTATCCGTGGGACTCTCTCAGTGTGGGTCTCTGACAGGTGTGTGTCGGACTCTCTTGGTGCGGACCTCTGACTGAGGTGTCTGTGGGACTCTCTCCATGTGGGTCTCTGATTGAGGTGTCTGTGGGACTCTCTCACTGTGGGCCTCTGATAGAGATGGGACTCTCTCGGCATGGGTCTCCAGTAGAGGTGTCTGTCGGATTCTCTCAGTGTGGGTCTCCAGTAGATGTGTCTGTGGGAGTCTCTCAGTGTGGGTCTCCAGTAGAGGTGTCTGTGGGACTCTATTGGTGGGGGCCTCTGATAGAGGTGTCTGCAGGACTCTCTCAGTGTCGGTCTCCAGTAGAGGTGTCTGCAGGACTCCCTCAGTGTGGGTCTCCAGTAGAGGTGTCTGTGGGATTCTATTGGTGGTGGCCTCTGATAGAGGTGTCTGTGGGGGTCTCTCAGTGTATGTCTATCAGAGACCTCAGTGCAGGTTTTTGTTAGAACACAGTGTGGGGTTCTCTGAGGTCTCTGGAGGTCTCTCTGGGGTCTCATCTGAGATCTCTATCTGAGATCAGAGTGGAGGTATCTCAGTGTGGGTCTCTGTCAGAAATCCCTGTGGTGCTCTCAGTCAGAGGTCACTCTGGAGTCTCTCACTGGGAAATCTGTCAGAGATCTCTGTGGTATTCTCAGTGGAGGTCTCTCTCAGAGGTCACTATTGGGGGCGGTCTCTCAATGTTTGTCTCTATCAGAGGTCCCTTGGGGCAGTAGTAAGCAGGCCCTACGGTGGTTTCTGTCACAGGTCTTGGGGGGTGGGGTCTCTGAGGTCACAGCCCAGCCCCAGTCTTCCAGGGGTCCTGGGCCTTCCCCCCTCCCCCTGTTGCGGGGCCCTGGGAGACTGCCCCATCCCTAGCCAAGACAAGACCAGCTCTATCAGCAGCCTGGGCTCTGGCCCTGCTCTGCCATGTTCCAGCCCCCTACCCCCAACAACAGCCCTAGGGCCACATGTCTATAATAGTCACCAGGCTGTGATTCCACGGGCACCCCAGCCCTGGCTTTTCTGCTGATTGATTGTTCTCTCTGGAATTCCAGAGGGATGGCAAACAAGCTGGTCACATACGCAGTGGGAAAAGCCACCTTTGTGCAACAGCTTTGTGCCTCCTAGTCCAGCCTTCTGACATCGGGCTGCTTCCTGACCACCTGCCCTCAGCTGCATTGGGTGGTCACTGCTTAGGGAGCTGCATGCACTCTGCTGCCTTCCCAGCTCTTGCCTCTCTAATTCTTCTTCTCCCACGCCCCATCTTCACCTCCATGTGTCACCATCACTTGGCTCTGGTGTATGCTGTCACTCCAGAGAGGAAGCTGGGTGGCTGTGGAGAATGGTCACAGCCCTGATACTTCCTTCTGCACCCATTCACACTAGTCCTATCTTGGCCACAGATATCAGAGAGAAGAAGGCACAGGCCAGGAAGGGCATGCTCCTGTTACCAAGGCTGAGACCAGAGAAGCTGGCAGGGCCCATCTTTGCCCCAACTTTCAGTAGGCAGGGAGGGGACTGTGGGCAAGGTTGTCTGTTCCCCACCATGAGAGCTGGGGGGCAGGAGGGCAGATCTCTTCACTCCTGAACCCAAGGCCAGCGCCCCATCCTGAAACTTCCTAGCTCACTATGGAGTGTGTGAGGCTAGTTGGCTCCCACAGTCCTGGAGACTGTGGGGAATTTCTCTCCCAACAGGCCTCTGTAACCCCACCTCCCACCACTGCATGAAGTTCACAGCGGAGGGAAAGTGGAGAAAGATGAGGTGAATCAGGCCTTGGGTGGGGTCTCCTCAGTGTTTGCCAGTACTGACAGTCGCAATGGCTCTTTTTATTTATTTTTACTTTTTTATTTTTTTGAGACAGAGTCTCACTATTTCACCCTCAGTAGAGTACTGTAGCGTCACAGCTCACAGCAACCTCTAACTCTTGGGTTCAAGTGATTCTCTTACCTCAGCTTCCCATGTAGCTGGGACTACAGCTGCCTGCCACAATGCCCAGCTATGAAGGCTCTTTTTAATGATCAGGTTATGAAAATAAGGTGCAGTGAGGGACCCCAGGGTTATGGTGGTTCTGCAAGCACCTGTCAGGCTCCTCCCTGCTCCTCCCTTCTGGAAGTTGCCCTAAAGGAGAGTGGACTCCAACCCCTTCCCTGTGTCCCAGCAGCCCACAGTCAGAAGCCACACCTTCACTGGGAATTACCATATTGGGGATGTGCTAACATGAGAAAAATCAGGTTTTGTCTACAAGTACCCAATTTATTACTGGGAGGCACAGAACTCTTGTGGATCCTCGGTAACAGAATTTGCAGAGTGTAGGGAGCTTTCACTGGTCCTCAGAGATCCTGAAATCACATTCACATTAGTGGGTTTGGTGTTTGCCGAGGGGGCCCAGAGAAAAACAGTCAGGTTGAGGACTGACTTTTCTGTTACCACCTTTCTTTCTATCTTGGATTTTCCAAGGATGTGTCTCCCAGGTAATCGGCAAGTTTGGGTATAGATTTGTCCCCACAGTCACCGATGGCTAAACAGGAAAGGGTGGAGAGTGCAAATGGTGGAGATTGAGACTTGTGATTTCTGGGGTCTAGGGACTGGAGGATTAAATCCCACCTGTACCTCACCCGAAACCTTATCATATGTATTTCTAGAACCTGCTGGATGCATGGATCGAGGAAGAAAAGCTCCTGGAAGGTGTTCAGACAGGATTTCTGACTGCTTAGGGATGCTTTGATTTTGGAGTTTGTCTGGGTGTCAGATAGGAGAACAGCATGGCTGGCAGTAAGCTGGGACCGTCGAACGCGCACAGGGATCATGCCCTTACTCATCTCCCCCAACCTCCGGTCCAAATGAGCTTTCAGAGTGTCCTCAACACGCTGCTGCTCTGGGCTCCTGGGTAGGCAATTTCCCAATTTATACCTATGGAGGCTGATCAAATCATTATCTGCCTCCTTATCATCCTCCTGAATGTTCACTGAGGTACTTCTTGAATCTCTGTGTGAATCTTCTGGGATCTCCATCAGATCTCGTCCTGGATCCCTGAGCAGGTCCTTGTCTTCTTTGCCCCTTTCAGAGTTCTCCTGAGAGAATCTTTCTAAGGGCCTAGACTCCATCTTCTTCTGTACATCCTTGCTGCACTCACCTGCAAGTTCAAGAGGCTGGGAGGGCAGGGAGGCCCCATTCTTGTCCCGACACTGACCCCTCCCTGGAAATTTGTCTTGAGGACCAACCAGCTGCTCTTCTTTGTTTTTCATATTCCTAAAGGGGTGCAGGGTTGTGTTGTCCTGATCCTCACCTGGTGACTTTAACATATTTCCCAGAAAACCCCAGGGGTAATGTGAACTCATTTGTTTCAGAAGTAACCCCTCCTTTCCTTTCTCCTTCCATAACTTCAGTCCTGCTCGCTTGGTTATGAAGTTATTAAGAAGATTCTGGACATCAGGGCTGAGGAAAGCAGGGCCACCAGCCTCTATGTACCTATATGTGGGGTCTTCCCAATCCCAAGCCTCTGGTGGGTGGTGGAAATGAGGCTCTGGCTGGGGTTTGCTGTGTGGCAACATGGGGGAGAACAGGGCCTTGGCAGCTGCCCACCACTGGGAGAGGAATAAAATGGTGCATTCAAGGCCTGTGATGGCCCACACAGGAAGTACCAGATAAGAGTAACCTGGAGATGAGCTCTCTGGAACTGTGACTGGGGAGGTTCTCTGCAAGTCAAATTGGTCTTCTTGAACTCGTACAGACAGGGTGGAGGTGATAAGCAGAGGATTCTGGATCACAGTATCCGGGGAAGCCAATGGGAATGAGGTGGTGGGAAAACCATCTTCTACATGTGCCTTGTGGGCTCTGGCGGGCACTGGTTCACACACCTCCCTTGGATGGTCTGGATATGAGAACTGCTGAAAACAACCCTTGTCAGAAAGCTTCCTCAGGAGGCTGCAGGAGACAGGAGGCAGAGGGCACAGGCTGTAACAGGGGTGGGAGGGCCAACCAGGTTGGCCTGGGCACCTGTGGCTCACAGCCCCTCCCCTTCCCCCACCCTTCCTCTCTGACTTCACAAAGCTCTGCTTCTCTCTGGCCCCAGGGCTCTAGTCACATCCTTTCCCTATCCTGTGGTTCCCCACTACCAGGTCAGCCCCAGGCCCAGGGGTGGCATCCCAGACTGTGGTAGAAGGAGCATAGGGAGAGAAGGGAAGGAGAGAATTCCTCACCTCTGCAGAAGAAAAGCCAGGTCCTGAGCCAACTCCAATTCCCTCAGGCAATTTCTACAAGCTGGAAATTAGGAACCAGGTTGGGGGAGAAGGGAGAGAGGCCTTGAGATCTTACGGGAGATTTGGTGTCCCGCAAGAGCCTACGATGGGGGGCTAGACCCTTGAGCACACACATCAGTGTCCAAGGTTATGTGACCTCATCAGTGACAGCAAGAAGTGTGGTGGGCAGCACTTTATCATGCACACAGTACTCCCCCCCCGCAGAGTCCCTGAGAAAGTAAGGGTCCCCTCAAAGAGAAGCCAGCCTTAGTTTAAGCTAAGCAGCTGTGCATAGTTGGGCCTGGAGGTCCTACTTCAACATCCAGGTTGTTAGGGGTCCCCTGCATCCTTCCATCTCCTACTGGGTAGCACCCACTCCTGACCCACCTGGCTTCCTTCCTAGCATGGAATCTGAGATCTTGGTTCTGATTTCCTTCTCAGAGCCTCCCACCCCCCTCAGGCCTGTGCAGCTGACTTCCTCAGAGACTTGACCCTCAGAAGGAAGCTAAGTCCCCCCAGGGGGCTCTGGGCAGAGTAGCAGAGCCAACCTTCCCGAACACTGCTCTTCCTGCTCTTGTTTGAGGGGATTCTCTTCAAATCAGATTGGTCTTCCTGAGGTTGAACTGGCAGGATGGAGGCCATAGGTGGAGGATGCTCAGTCAGCGGAGCCAGGGAAGTCAATGGGGATGAGGTGGCAGGAGAAGCATCTTCCACTAAATGCTGCGAGACAAGAAAGATAAAGAGTCTTCACTCCCCCTACCCACTCCCCAGATAAGCTGCAGACATGCAATGCTCATGGAGGACATGACCATTCTGCATCTAGCTAATGGACCTGTCTTGTTTTCTTTCCTTTTACTCATTTTATTTTATTTTATTAATTAATTTATTTTTGAGACAGAGTCTCTCACTATGTTGCCCTCAGGAGAGTGCCATGGCATCATAGCTCACAGACACCTCAAACCGTTGGGCTTAAGTGATTCTCTTGCCTCAGCCTCCCAAGTAGCTGGGACTACAGGCATCAGCCACAACGCCCAGCCCTGATGCTTCCTGTGTCCCCACACAGGTGGTTTGAGAGCTTCAGTTGGAAATCCTGTGCCACTCTAACCCTACCCTGCCCTGCCCTGCCCTGCCCTGCCTTCCCTTCTCAGGAATCTCTGTCTAGTCTATGTGTAAAAGTAGAGAAAATAAAAGAAAAGAGAGAATCATTCTCTGTTGGATCTGGGCCAAAGGTTCCTTACCTTCCTAATCTTTCTTTTCTGCCCAGGAGGTGGCAAGGATGGATCACTCTGGCCAGAGAATAGGTACAGAAGGAAGAGCCCCAATCCAAAGAGAAAGATTGCAAAGCTATTCGCTATCCAGGAAGCAAATCTGGTACCTATCCAAGAAAAACTACTCAGAGGCAAGAGATCTTTCTCCATCTTCTGAATTGCACTGTGGCCCTAAAGAAACTGAGCCTAGGGTGCTTCCGTTGGGCCTAGTAACTAGAGTGTAGTCCTGCATCACAGACCTGTGATCTCCTCATCACAAAGGGTTCCTGAGGGCATGAGGGGCCATGGGGTTGCTGAGAGAAGCTGAACCACAGCCCCTCCCCCCACCATCACCCTGCCCAGCAGATCCTTCCATCCCTAGGCCTTCTGGATTCCTCCTTCAAATTCCACCTGCTCAACCTATGATAGACCTCTGTCAATTTTCTATTCTTTCCCCCTGAAACCTGATTCCTTTATACCCTGGAGATCTTGACTTGAGCTCCTCCTTCCCCAATTTCATAGCTTTTGAAAGTCTGAGTTTCTTTCAGGATTTGTGCTTACTTTCCAGGGATTTTTACTCTGAAAATCTCTCTCCTGATAATTTTCCCATGTAATAAGTTTTTTACTTAACTTCGATTCAGAAGTAGAACTGAAGTTTAGCTTATATTTATTCAATTTTGTGAAATTTGAATATTTTAGTTGTTAGTATTTATTAACCTTTTCTATCTTCACTCATGGTCTGATACAAAAATTCAAACTAGTTATTCATTACTTAAAATTCACAAAACTGGCTCAGCGCCTGTGGCTCAAGTGGCTAAGGTGCCAGCCACATACACCTAAGGTGGTGGGTTCGAATTCAGCCCGGGCCTGCCACACAACAATGATGGCTGCAACCAAAAAATAGCCAGGTGTTGTGGCAGATGCCTGTGGTCCCAGCTACTTGGGAGGCG
>CAUYQV010106755.1:0-10432 GCA_963574575.1 Galagoides demidoff
CCTGTGGTCCCAGCTACTTGGGAGGCAGAGGCAGGAGACTCGCTTGAGCCCAGGAGTTGGAGGTTGCTATGAGCTGTGATGCCATGGCACTCTATCCAGGGGGATAGCTTGAGGCTCCGTCTCAAAAAAAAAAAAAAAGAAAAGAAATATTATGCAGCCTTAAAGAAAGGTGGAGACTTTACCTCTTACATGTTTACATGGATGGAGCTGGAACATATTCTTCTGAGCAAAGTATCTCAAGAATGGAAGAAAAAGTATCCAATGTACTCAGCACTACTATGAAACCAATTTATAGCTTTCTTATGAAAGCCATAACCCAGTTATAGACCAAGAAGAAGGGGAATGGGGAGAGGGAAGGGAGGGGAGGTGGGAGGATGGGTGGAGGGAGAGTAATTTGTGGGACCATACCTATGGTGCATCTCACAAGGGTACATGTGAAATTTACTAAGTGTAGAATATAAATGTCTTAACACAATAACTAAGAAAATGACATGAAGGCTATGTTGACCAGTTTGATGAAAACATTTAAAATTGTATATAAAACCAGAACATTGTACCCCATTATTGCATTAATGTACGCAGCTATGATTTAATGAAATAAAAAAAAGAATATATGGTTTTCTTCTGCATCCAGGCCTGGCACGAGTACTGACTTTCAAATGGTAAGCAATAACCACCAAAGGATATTCTAAAATTATAGTAACCAAGAGAGGAAATGATCTGAAATGCCCTATGTGCAAGCTTTCTTTTTCTCTGAGACAATCCCCAACTGTATAAAACCTGTCAGATATATCCAGTTCTCCCGGCTGTAATAACTTCCCCCAAATGATCAGGGATTCCTGAGAGAGACACTACCACCACCTAGTTCAAACCCACCATCTACGTCTCCTGCACCTTCCTTCATGCCTTCAGAAAACCCCAAGAATGAGTTTATTCCCAGAATTTCTCCTGTTCCTATTGGGACCTCCAGAAAGCAACTATATCCTTTGTATCCCTTGGTTGAGACTCGCATTCACCATTGTCTCTGGCAGATTTAAAACAAATTAAGATTGACTTAGGAAAATTGTCCAATGACCTTGATAGGTACACAGATGTTCTCCAAGGATTAGCACAAAGCTTTGACCTCTTTTGGAGAGACATAGTGCTACTGCTAGATCAACCTTCAACTGTTAAAGAAAAAAAATGAAGTCTTAGATGAGGCTAGGAAGTGGAGTGATTTGTGGTTCATGTCCAATACTGATAGCAGTATGTCTTCTGAGGAAAGGGATAAATACCCCATGGGAAGACAGGTAGTTCCCTTTGAGGATCCTGAATGGGACCCTGAGAAACAAGGTGACTGGTGGTATAAACATTTTCTAACATGTATCCTGGAAAGTTTACATTGATCCAAGAAAAAACCTATGAATTATTCTAAGTTGTCTACTATTTACCAGGAGCAAAATGAGAGTCCCTCAGCCTTTCTTGAGTGGCTTAGGGAGGTAATGAGAAAACACACTCAGTTGACACCTGACTCTGTAGAAGGTCAAATTATTTTAAAAGATAAATTTATCATTCAGGTGGCCCAGACATTAGAAGAAAACTTCAGAAATTGACTTTAGACCCCAATCATAACCTGGAGAATCTTCTGAAAATGGCCACAGCCATCTTTTATAATCAAGATCAGGAGAAAGAGGAGGAAAAAAGAGAAGGGATAGAAAAAGAATGACAGCTCTAGTAATGGCACTCCGACAAATTGGCACCATTCAGAAGCAGAGGGAAGCCAGAGTAGCTAAGAACAAGTGCTTCCAATAAGGTCAGACTGGCCACTTCAAGAGAGATTCCCCACCCCCACCCTGCAGCACCACCTGCTGGGCAAGCCACCTGACCCTTGTCCAGAATACAAGGGTGACCACTGGAGGGCAACCTGTCCTCAGAAGTAAAGGCCTCCTGGGACAGTGATACCGTCAGAGCCCAAACTGCCCGGGGCAGATTCTCACGGCTCCAGCTTGTGTTATCATGCCTCAAGAGCCCTAGCCTCGGGTCTGCCTCATAGTGGAGGGCCAGGAGACAGACTTTTTTCTGGACACTAGAGCAATCTTTTCCATACTTCTCTCTAACCCTGGTCTTCTATCCCCCAATTCTGGAACTATACAGTGAGTGTCTGGAAAGCTGGTTACTAAATTCTTCTTTGAGCCTTTGAGCTGCAATTGGGGTGACTGGCTCTTCTCTCATTCCTTCCTAATCATGCCTGAAAGTCCTGCTCCCCTTTTGAGAAGGGACATACTAACTAAAGCAGGAACAACCATTTATATGAATATGGGACAAAAACCTATACTGTGCCTTACTTTATTAGAGACACTAATTAACCCAGAAGTGTGGGCTACCTAGAGACAGGTGGGAAGAGCAATATATGTCCAAATTAAGTTAAACAATCCTACTGTCTATCCCAATCAAAAACAATACCCTTTAAAAGCAGAAGGTAAGAGTGGGCAATACCCATTATACAGAATCTAAATTAATACCTTGCAATAGTCCATGTAACACTCCTATTCTAGGAGTGCCAAAGCCAAATGGAACTTAGAGACTACTACAAGACCTCGGCATTAAAAATGAAGTAGTCATTCCCTTCCATCCTATAGTTCCCAATCCATATACTTTATTATTTCAAATCCCTGAAAAGGCTGCCTGTTTCACAGTCCTCGACTTAAAAGATGCCTTTTTCTGCATTCCTCTTCATGAGAAATCCCAATACATTTTTGCTTTTGAAGACCACTCTGACTCTAACACCCAGCTCACGTGGACTGTGTTACCTCAGGGATTTAGGGACAGCCCTCATTTGTTTGGACAAGACTTAGCCCAAGACTTGAGTCGTTTCTCATATCCTACAGTGACTCTTGTTCAGTATGTAGATGACATTCTTTTGGGAGCACCAGATGCAGAGGAATGCCACAAAGCTACCCAAGTTCTATTAAACTTTTTAGCTGATTGTGGGTATAAAGTTTCCAAGGCTAGAGCCTGAAGTGCAATATTTGGGTCTCCAACTTTTGCAGGGGAAGAGAGCTTTGAGCAAAGAAAAAAGAGAAACAATACTGGCTCACCCTAAACCTCAAACTCTCAGACAACTTCGAGGCTTCTTAGGAATTACAGGCTTTGACAGACTCTGGATTCCTGGATATAGTGAAATAGCTGAAACACTCTATTCTTTAACTTAAAATGCTGAACAAGAGTGCCTGGTCACTCAAGAATGGGAACCAGAAGCAGATAAGGTATTCCAACAGTTGAAAAATGCTCTTTTACAGGCTTCTGCTTTGAGTCTTCTTACTGGATGACAATTTAATCTGTATATTACAGAGTGGACTGGAATTGCCCTGGGAGTTTTTTTTTTTTTTAAGTATAATTTCCATTTTATTTTTTCCCAAAGGATAGTTTTTCTTCAGTCCTCAAGAACTCAGCTCCTTATTTGGGTTTTGGTGGAGGTCGTGGGGCAGCACCTGCAGGTCTAATTCTCGGTGGAGGTGTTTGGTCCTCGTGGGCTTCCAGAGAATGGTTCCTGACTACCTTGCTGTGAGCAGCACAACTCACACAATAATGAGCTTCACATAGAGCTTAGGAAGCACATAGGTGTTTAAGATACTCGCTTCAGAAATGTCCCTCACAGCTGTGGCCTCCACTATGTTCTGAATGATGAACTTCTTTATAGCTTTGTCTTGGGCACGTGTCAGGTGCAGTTCGTTCAGCAAATAAGTTGCACATGGCCATGGCCCTTTTTGGCATGACCGTTGTTTCTTCTTTTCTTGTCACCTTTGAAGCAACGACACAAAAGAGCTGCCCTAGGAGTTTTGACTCAACACCAGGATCCAGTTTTACAACCTGTAGCTTATCTTAGCAAAGAAATTGACACAAGGGATGGCCACACTGTCTACGGGCTGTAGGAGCTGTAGCCCTCTTAACCCCAGAAGCAACTAAGCTAACTTTGGGAAAAGACTTCATTATTTACACTTCTAATGAAAACTATACAGCAGTCTTTTCATTTTGGCACTGAAAATACCTATCAAATAGCTAAAGTTCTTTTTAATGGGAAAAATTTATTTAAAACTAAAAAACAGATAACAAGGACTTATGAGGTATGTTCGAGAAACAATCCTTCAAATCACCATCTAGCACCCCCAGATATAAAAAAACAAGGCAAATACCCAGGTGAAGTTTGGCAAATAGATTTCACTCATCATCCTAAGGTACATGGTATACAACATTTATTGGTATTTGTGAATACTTTTAGTAATTGGGTCAAAGCGTTCCCTTGCAGGACAGAAAAGGCCCAGGAAGTTGTACAGGTTTAGTACATGAGATTATGCCCAGGTATAGACTCCCTCAGAGTTTGTCAAGTGATAATGGGCCTGCCTTCAAAGAAGTTGTCACACAAGGAATATCTAAAGCCCTGGGCATAAAATATCATCTACATTGTTCTTGGAGGCCCCAATCCTCTGGGAAAGTATAAAAAATGAATGACAAAATCAAAGGACAGTTACAAAAACTAACTCAAGAGATTCATCTCCCTGGGACTAAATTACTTTCCATTGTTCTTCTTAGAATAAGAGATTTACCTCAGAAACTCGGTTGTAGCCCATTTGAATTATTCTATGGAAGACTCTTTTTAACTAATGATTTATTATTAAATCAAGAAACTATAGAATTAGTAAAACATATTACTTCTTTAGCTAAATTTCAACAAATACTTAAAAACTTCCAAACTGCATTTCCACATTCAACACTAAAAGAGCTTTTCTCTGGGGGTAGCTCATGGCCGAGTCTTGCATAGGTCTGTGTTGACCGGCTGGGTTGGTAGCAGGGTGTCCTAACCCTGCTGCAGCCATAGGGCTGGTCCGTGCAGGCAGCAGGATGTTCGGAGGAGCCACACAACAGCCTGTTCTGCAAGGCCTACCATGGAGGCCACTTAACTATCTGCCTTGTCCTGGGTGGCTGCACCAACTGGCCCTTCTACCACATTGCAACTGCTCACAAGTGCCCCAGTGTCCCAAGTGTCCCATGGCTGTTTTGTAGAGCAGTTGGGTTTCTATGATCCATTGCCTAACATCCATGGAGAAAAACTCGTTGCCCTCAACCTGCACAGGATCTGGTATTGGATTGGCTATGGAGCCCATCTGGCTAAGCCTGTGGAAAAAGTTCTGTGTCTTTCTGTTTTTTTCCCTTTGCATCCTATGATTATCACAAATGCTGAGAGACTGTGAAGGCAACAGGCACGTGAAGTACTCTTAGCTTCTCAGAAAACAGACACAGAGGCATCAGCAAGAGAAGCAAGCTGACTTCAAAGAGCATAGCAGTGAGGATAAGGTCAAAGTTTTCATAAAACACTTGTGCAGAGTTCTTAAAATTGTTCTATTTTGAGGTCAATAAATGGAGTTCTTTGAGTCAAAAAAAAAAGAGCTTTTCTCTCCTGGAGATTTAATTATGATCAAAACTCTTCCCTCCAATTCGCCTTTCCTGACTTCAAGTTGGGAGGGTTCTTTTTCTGTTATCTTGTCTTCTTTGACAGCTGTTAAATTATGAGAATAGATTCCTGGATACATCATTCACAAGTAAAATCCTGGAACCCACCACGTCCTACAGAAGCAGACCATGAAGAGAATCAACCACAGTCCACCTACACTTGTGAGCCTAAAGAAAATTTAAAGTTATTATTTAGAAGACAAGGAAAGTGTTAATATAGTTTTCTTTTAGTATCACTGACTTTGTTATTTGCAACCTGACACCACTGACACTGTGATTAACCCCCTCTTCTCACTGTTTTACCCTTGCCTTTTAATGTGCTCATCAGATTTGTGTCTTCCAGAAATGATGTCCTCAAGCCACACACAATAAAGATGATTCCAGTCCAAGACCTGATTCTATTGGAGACCCCTGGATAGCTCTCCCTCCAGAGAAACCCTAACTGTCCCCTTCTATCATCATCTGATTCAACAGGAAGCAGTTAGATGGAGTCTTCGGACTTTTTCCCCTAATAGCAGAGTCCTACTGGGAGAGGGAGAATTGATTCTGGGTGGGTGGTGCCCCAGCCAGCTTCCCAGAGCTAGCTGGAGGACCTGCCTTCTCTGCCCCGGAGTATTAGGGGGAGGCAGCCGGTAGCAGGAGGCTCCACTGGGCACAGGGGCGGACAACTGTGTTGGGGGAGGGGACACCTCCAGGTTGCCAGCTCAGGAAGTGCTGTAGAGTTTCTACCCCCAGCCTCAGTCTCCCTCCCCTTGCACTTAGCTGAACAGGGAAACTCCCATTTCCCAGGTCTGGTCAATTTCATGTAGGTTACCTAGGCCTGCTCAATTTCATGTAAGTTTTCCAGGCCTGGGTAGGAAAGGGATTTTATCCATTCATTTGTTGGGCTATACATACCCCTAGACAAAGGACCCAGAGATGAGATTTTCTGACCTGAGTTTTTCCCTCTGCTGGAATCTCTGGTGCTCTCTTTGTATTTTTTTTAATTAAATCATAGCTGTGTACATTAATGCAATCATGGGGTAAACTGTGCTGGTTTTATATACAATTTGAAATGTTTCATCAAACTGGTTAACATAGCCTTCATGGCATTTTCTTAGTTATTGTGCTAAGACATTTATATTCTACACCTAGTAAATTTCACATGTACCCTTGTGAGATGCACCATAGGTGTGGTCCCACCAACTATTCTCCCTCCACCCATCCTCCCACCTCCCCTCTGCTCCCTCTCCCCATTCCCCTTCTTCTTGGGCTATAATTGGATTATAGCTTACATAAGAAAACTATAAATTGGCTTCATAGTAGTGGTGAGTACATTGGATACTTTTTCTTTCATTCTTGAGATACTTTGCTAAGAAGAATATGTTCCAGCTCCATCCCTGTAAACATGTAAGAGGTAAAATCAGTGAGTGGAGCCTGTGGCTCAAAGGAGTAGTGCACCAGCCCCATATACTGGAGGTGGTGGGTTCAAACCCAGCCCCTGCAAAAAAAAAAAATCAGGGTTGAGAGATACTTTGAAACTTTTGCATTAGGCTTGGGGCCTATAGCTCAGTGAGTAGGGCACCAGGCACATACACTGAGGCTGGCAGGTTTGATCCCGGCCCCAGCCTGCTAAACAACAATGACAACTACAATCAAAAAATAGCCAGGTGTTGTGGCAGACACCTGTAGTCCCACCTACTTGGGAGGCTGAGGTAAGAGATCCTAAGCCCAAGAGTTCAATGTTGCTGTGAGCTGTGATGCCATAGCACTCTACCGAGGGTAACATAGTGAAACTCTATTTCAAAAAAAAACCTTTTGCATTAGAAGCATTACCTCTGAAGCACACTTATAACATCTGAAAAATACCAGAATAAGCCAGTACAAACTTAACTACATAAAATAATCCTTTACCAACATTCAAACAAAGCATGCAAACTACAAGGAAAGAGAGAAAAGCAACAGAGGTCTATAGAGATAAATAGAAAAAGTTTGAGACCATGGAAGAGAAGAGCAGATAGTAAAAAGAGATGGAAAAGCACGTTTTTCAGAAGGCCATCCACTTCCCTGGAGTCAGAACCATTGCTGGGGACCCCAGAAACTCTGGGTGTTACTTCTTTGGCTCTCAACTAGAGAAAAGAAGTGAATATAGAACAGTTTCAAAAGCCTTCTAACATTCCCTTCAGCTCCTTTCTGGAGCTAAGGGGAATTAGAATGTTCTTTCCCCAGCAGCCTCTTATCTGTGACCTGGAGGTCAGCAGCTGCACTATGCACTTTTACTGGCTGACAAGCATCAAAATTATTAGTCTTCATTATTATAACTACAGAGAAAAATAGGATAGAGGTAAGTGGTCCCATTGCTTACCACAGATCTTCTCCTAGGCCAGACCAGCTCCCAAAATATGATACTGGAATTTCTTCTTAGTAGATCCTTGGTATGAATCCACAGATCAATGGTAAGACAGGATTTATTTTACAGAAAAGAATACAAAGAGAGCACCAGAGTTTCTGGCAGAGGGAAAAACTCAGGTCATAAAATCTCATCTCTGGGTCCTTTGTCTAGGGGTATATTATAGCCCAACAAATGAATGGATAAAATCCCTTTCCTACTCAGGCCTAGGAAACCTACATGAAGAAATTGACCAGGCCTGGGAAATGGGGGTTTCCCTGTTCAGCTAAGTGCAAGGGGAGGGAAACAGAGGCTGGGGAAGAGACACCACAGAACTCCCCAAGCTGGCAACCTGGAGGTGTATACACACACACACACAGAGTTGTCTGGTCCCTCTGGCCACTGGAACCTCCTGCTGGAGGCTGCACCCACACCACCACCCCCAGGGCAGAGAATGCAGATCCACCCCTCAGCTCTGGGGAGCTGACTGGGGCCATCCACCCTGTATCACTAGCACTCTGGGAGGCCAAGGCAAGTGGATTGCTTGAGCTCATGAGCTGGAGACCAGCCTGACCAAAAGTGAGACCAAGTCTCTACTAAAAATAGAAAAACTAGCCAGGAGTTGTGATGGGCGGCTCTAATTCCAGCTGCTCCGGGGGCTGAGGCAGTGGGATCTCTTGAGGTCAAGAGACTGTGGTTGCTGTGAGCTATAATAATGCCACAGCACTCTGTTCAGGGTGACAAAGTGGGGCTGTGTCTCAAAAAAAAAAATCCCAGGAAGTAGCATCTTATACGATTCTGTTTATATGACAAAATTATAGAAATGGAGAATAGATTAATGGTTTCCAGGAGTTAGGAGGAGGCACAGGTGGGAGAGATGTAGGTGGGCTACAAAATAGCAACATGACTGATCCTTGTGATGATGGAGTTTTTCTGTATGTTGACTTATTAATTATCAATATCTTGGTTGTAATATTTTATTAGTTTCATTAGATGCTACCATTAGAGGAAACTGAGTAATGAATACACAGGAACTCTCTGTATCATTTCTTACCGTGTTTCCCTGAAAATAAGACCTACCCAAAAAAAGCCCTAGCAGGATTTCTACACATTTGTTAAATATAATCCCTACCCCAATAATAAGACCTAGTGATACACGCCATGCATTTCAGAGTGGAGAGAAGACATCCCCTGAAAATAAGCCCCAGTGCGTCTCTTCAAGAAAAAATAAATATAAGGCAGTGTCTTATTTTCAGGGAAACATGGTATTAAGATCTTTACAATAGGCACTTGATAAATGTTAGCTACAGAGAAGTATCATGCTGTGAGCTCTGACGCTACGGCACTCTACCTAGGGCGACATAGTGAGATTCTGTCTCAAATAAATAAATAAAATGTTTATTTTATATTGTATGAATTTGACTTCAATTGAAAAAAAATCTTACTAGCTGGACAACGGTCAGCAAGTCATTGAATCTATAGCTCAGTTTCTTCATCCATAAAATAATATTATCTACATATAGGAAAATGTAGATATTTTCTACATTATAGAAAATAATATTATCTACATTATATTATTGCTGTATTAAATAAGTTAATCTTTGTAAAGTCCTTAGAATGGTAACTGGCCCATTTAACTGTGTATTAAGTGGAACCCACTCGGTCAGGTGGGGTGGCTCATGCATGTGATCCCAGCACTCTGGGAGGATGAGGGGGATGGATCACTTAAGCTCACAACTTTGAGACCAGCCTGAGCCAGAGCGAGACTCATCTCTAAAAAATAGCCAGGCATTGTGGTGGGTGCTTATAGTCCCGGCTATTTGGGAGGCTGAGGCAAGAGGATCACTTGAACTCAAGAGTTTGAGGTTGCTGTGAGTTAAGATGCCATGGCACCCTTCCAAGGGTGACCAAGTGAGATTCTGTCTAAAAAAAAAAAATAAATAAGCTAGATGTTGTGGTGAGTACCTGTAGCCCCAGCTACTTGGGAGACTAAGGCAGGAGGATCACTTTACCCAAGAGGTTGAGGTTGCTGTGAGCTATGACACCATGGCACTCTACCTGGGGTGACAAAGTGAGACTCTCTCTCACAAAAATGAAATGAAATGAAATAAAAATTGACTTGGCACCCATACCTCAGTGGTTATGGCGCTGGCCACATACACTGAAGCTGGCAGGTTCGAATCCAGCCTGGGTCTGCCAAACGATGACAACTGCAACAACAAAAAAAGTAGTCAGGCATTGTGGCAAGCTCCTGTAGTCCCAGCTACCTGGGAGGCTGAGGCAAGAGAATCACTTGAGCCCAAGAGTTTGAGGTTGCTGTGAGTTGTGATGCCACAACACTTTACCAAGGGTGACCAAGTGAGACTCTGTCCCACCACAAAAAATAAATAAAAATAAAATAAAAGGGACTCACAAAGGGAAATAAATAATAAAAGCCTTGGTAGTGAAAAGTTTGGATATCTCTGGTGAAGATGAAAATGGAAATAGTGCTCAGTGACTTTGAAGATGCAGTCCAAGAACTTGCTGGTTGTAGAATTTCCTGTGGGGATTGTTAGAAATGCAGAGAATGAGACACTA
>CAUYQV010106756.1:0-14607 GCA_963574575.1 Galagoides demidoff
ATTTGAACCCACCAGCTCAGGTGTATGTGGCTGGGGCCTTAGCTACTTGATCCACAGGCGCCGAGCTGGTTCTGCCATTTTTAACTTCCCATGTTGGACCCTTTAATTTTGCTGTTTGCCATCCTCTTCCCTTTTCTCTTATAGTTTTATACAGCAGAAGTTGTAATCGAATTTTTGCAGTTTTAGAAGTTAGAGTAAAAATGAGCTGTCAGGAGTAAATACCTACTAGACCAACCCTCCACAGCTGATAAGTATAATCTTTGGACAAAATATAAAACAAAGCCCATAACAAAATCAGGCATATTCTGAAAAGGAGCTGACACTTGACAGAAGGGAACAGCATAGCGTGAGTCTCTCAGTTTTTAAAGGGCCTTTTAGTCTGAGGATAGACCAGGGTAAGCATATCACAGGAGGTGATAAATTTCTAATAGATAACCCATAGTCTTGAAATACTTTACTAAAAAGAATATCTTACCACAAAAAAACAAGTAAGTGAGATGATAGCTATCTTAATTAGTTTGATTTAAGCATTCCACATTATCTATCAACAAATCATCACATTATACCCCATAAATATATAGTTATGATTTTAATTAAAACTTAAAAAAAGAAAACTTATAGTCTTTATGGATGAAAGAATTTGAGGAGAGTTCACAGCAACTGTAGCCACTGGGAAGTGAGGAGGAGATCCCAGAAAGGAAACAACCAGAGAGAGGGAGTGATGGGGGGTGGGAGAGAGAGAGAGAGAGAACACAAATGCAAGATGATCACTTCAAATTCTGTATATAAGAACTCTCCCAAACTTCTGCACGGCCTCTGAGCCACAAAAACACAAGGAAGATTCCAAATAATACAGCTAAGGCTAAAAGAATTGGACTGAGATTTGAGTTGCCATACAAGAGACAGAATTTTCAGCTTTCATCCAACCAAGTACATGGACCACTAAAACAAAACAAAGTTAGCATTCTTTGGAGTAATATAACAGAATCCAGTGTCTTCCCATCATAATATCCATGATAAAGTCCAAAATTACATTATATATAAAGAATTAGGATGAGAAGAAATATGCTCATAATAAATGAAAAGATAGGAGATCTTAGTAGAGGACTAGAAACCTAAAAAAAGGAAGATAGGGCCTATTTTCAAAGGAAATGACAAATGATGGAGACTAACCTCAAGATGACCTAGATATGGTAATTTATTTTTTTTAAAGACAGAGTCTTGTTCTGTTTTCCAGGCTATAATGATTTGCAACTTCTTGGCTCGAGCAATTCTCTTGCCTCTGCCTTCTGAGTGGCTAGCACTACAGGTACATGCACCATGCTTGGCTAAATTTTAATTTTTGTTTTGTAGAAATGGGGATCTTGCTATGTTGCCCAAGCTGGTCTCAGATTCCTGGCTTCAAACAGTCTCCCACCTCAGCCTCCCAAAGTTCTGGGATTATAGGCATAAGCCACCACACCTGGGTGGGATGTGGTAATTTAGCAGACAAGGAATTAATGTATCTATTATAGCTATACTCATGATGTAAAGGAAATATGCTCATAATTAATAAAAAGAGGAAATCTCAGTGGTGGAATAGAAACTTTTAAAATGAGCCAATTAATTTGTCTATATAAAAAGAACTAAAGATTATTTTGTTTGGATATAAAAAAAGAAAAATTTTTTTGGCTAGAAATGAAAAGAACTGAGTTTTTTTTTTTTTGGTAAAGTTTCTATTCCTCTGTTGAGATTTCCTATTTTTTATTCTTTTTGAGCCTATTTTACATTTCTGAGCATGGTTAAAGTAGCTGCTTTAATTCCTTGTCTGATAGTTACCGTATCTGGGATAATTCCAAAACTGAAAAATGCAACATCTTGGAAAATCCACAGCTGAACCTAAAAGTATAATAGAAGAGACAGAATGCAGAAAGAACTTAAAGAAGAACAACATGAATGTATCTGATTTGAAAAACAGAGAAAGATATATATTTAAAAAAATAACAGAGCCTCAGGGACTTATGGGATTGCATCCAACAGTCTCACAACATGTAAACAGAATATCAGAAAAGGAGGAGAGAGAAAAAGATTCAGAAATATTTGAAGCATATTTTTATTCTCAAATTTGATGAGAGATATTAATCTACATATTCAAAGAGCTTAGTGAAACCCAAGCAAGATATGAGTAAAAAAGTATGTCTAGGAACATCATAGTCAAACTGCAGAAAACTATAAAAACAGACAAACTTTTGAAAGCAGCCAGAGAAAAAGAATATAGGGGGAAGAACAATTCAAATACGTTGATTTCTTTCCATACAATAAAGGCCAGAAGCCAGTGGATTAATATCTTTAAAGTTCAAGAAGAAACAAGAATATCTGTTCATTCAAAATTCTATGTTTGGGGAAAAAATGATTTCAATAATGAAGATGAGATTAATGTATTTTAAGACAAAAGTAAGTACAAGAATTTGTCACCAACAGACTTGCACTATAAGAAATGCAGAAGAAAGTTCTTCAGGCTGAAAGTAAGTGCTACAGACATAAACACACCTCTTCAGGAAGGAAGGAATATTAGAATTACCAAGATCACACTGGGAAAAGTTAGTTTAAAAGTAAGCACGCAAACTGTGGATTTTGGAGCAGCTTTCAATCATTTAGAGGCCAATGTGATGCCTGTCAGGGGTTCCTCAGGGCTGAGCTGAGATTCTTTGCCTAGGTTAGCTCCCACTGGGCTGTATACAGGAAATAGCCAAAGCTGTCTGGTGAAAATTGTCTCCATTTAGAGGGTTATGAGTATTTCAAATGGATTTCTTTTTTTAAAAATTTTTCCATATTTATTTCCTGGGAAAAATTAGGTATCTATTATATAGTTATGACTGTCAGTTACATATGAAATACACTATGTATTATCATGGTTGGCCATCATACATTTTAGATTATTTTTTAGCTATAGCATCTAGCTTTACCTTATTATTATTATTATTATTTTTATTGAATGGTAACTATGTACATTAATGCACTTCTGGGGTACAGTGTGGTGTTTTCACACATAATCCGAAACACCGCCATCAAACTGGTTAACATAGCCTTCATGTCATTTTCTTAGTTATTGTGTTAAAACGTTCATATTCTACTCTTAAAAAGTCAAATGGATTTCTTAATAATTAATGCTGTAGCCAGTCACTATCTGAACTAATATCCTCCTTTTTATTCCTTTTCTCAAGAAAAATAATAATTTCTATCTCAAGTTTTCACTAAAAATAAATAAAAGACCCCTTTTTAGAAAGCCAGCTATTCAGTATTATCACTGATGGTTAAGAAGTAATGGAAAAATCAGATGCTAACATAGTGTCTCCCATGTGCTGCAGGGGCATTACTTAAAATAGAAGAAAATAATGACTTACTAGAGAAAAATGGACTTTAAAGGGCTGTGTCAAGAGACAGATTTGCTATGTCTTATTCAAACTCATTGCATAGAGAACAATAAAGGATTTCTCATTTCTGATAATTCATTATATCTCAGGAGTCTGGGTTTCAGTTATCATCCAAGGGCTGTTACTGGAAAGGTGATTATAACAAGGTTTGACATTGGCAAATTCAAATATTGTACAATCTACTGCATCAGGAAAAGTCACGGCTTTTTAGTTGCTTAATAAAAATGTAGACCATCGGGGATTATAAGCAGAGACCAACTCTCAATTCACAAATATGTCACCTAGCCCTGGGAAAATTATTGTGTTCCTCAGAAGAGTAAATTGTGTTCCATCTAGGGGAATGTCCCAGGACAGGAAGATCTGAGAGCTAAGACATGTCCTGTAGCTTCTCAGCATCCTCAGAGCTGCTTTCTGTTTCCAGCTGGGCAAGAAAGCATAATCTCCTCTTAGAATCATAAAAAGTTCAATTGACTACATGATATGGATTATTTAGTAGTAGTTTTTCACATCTTCAAACATCCCTAGAGATATGATAGCTCTATGGACAAATTTTGCCTGAGTGCCTCAAAATACTTCAGGAACAAGAATTACCAATTTATTTATCTGATAATAAAATGATGGTTAGAAATACTAAGGAAAAGTTTTCCCTACATTGCTCAGGCAGGCAGGCAGAGTCAGAGCCCTCTACCTGCTATCCTTTTTAACTATAAAGAAACTCAGGCTGTTATCATGAGTCTTCTATAAATACCCAATACTATATCAGATGAATGGGATAAAAGGCAAAAAGAACATCAAAGGCTATGGAGTACCATAGTAAAGAAAACTGAACAGGGAACATGTAGTAAAGACAGTATCCCCAAGAAAAGGGAGTTAGATTTTAATACTTAAAGCACTTGATATTGGAGATAGCTGTTTTCTGCATTCTCTGGTTAGATCAGAAAAGTTCTACTTTGGGAAGCAAACCCTTCATAGTGAAGGGCTAAAAGATGGCATGTCCCTAGGAAAGCATTCTACCTAGCTTGGACATAGGTGCAGGCGCAGGGAGGACTCTGAACCACCAAAGCGCAGACAGCAAAAGAACTCACTGCCTCCCACATTTGCCCCATTTCCCATCCTGACATTGGGATCCAGTGCTGAAACCAAAAAGAGTGGAAATCGCATACAGAAAGGTTTTCCTGCATTTTGCATCTGTAAATCTCTACCTGAAACTGACTGGGTCACATCACTGAGAAACCCCATCAAAAAAGGTGAGATAGCCCTCCTAAAGGTTTTCTACCACTCTCCTGCCCAAAGTAGGTCTGTGATATTTTTCATTTTAACAGTGAACTGCTAATGGTTTCTGAAGTCTTAGTATAATGACTTTTTGTATGTTCTGACAGTAACTTTTTCTGAAGTTTAGAAATTCACACACTGCTCCACAATGGAGGACAGAGCACTTTCAGATAGAATAAAACTGAAACCTGAAACAGAGGGAAATACATGAAAGGAACCACCTTTGTACCAGCTGGTATTTTTGATTTAACATACAGTAAATTATAAATCATTATACATTAATTATCTAACTGTAGTTTCACAAAAATTTATATAGACATAAATTTATCTTATTTATGTTTTATGACAGGGACATGATTATCAGAAGATCAAAGTTCCTTATTAAATGTGAAATAAAATTCTACTTACCCAGACTTTCAACATTAACAGGTAACTTGGTGGGGAGTGGGTCAGATGAGAGAATGGAAGGGAGCAGAGGACAGGGAGATAGCTTCTACACTTATGTGGAAATGTGATTCTGAGATATCATTTAATATAATGAATCACAAACTCAGCTTCTTAATTAAGGTCTATTGTATCATACATAATGGAAATACAAATTAGGTTGATCTAAATTGTGTTAGTATGTTTTTTGATGGCTGAAGGCCAATAGTTAGTGTTAGTACAAATGGATCCTAAAACAAGAGTATGTGGATGACTTGAATATCTATCTGCAAACAGTTCTTCAGAGTTTGGAATGGTAGGCCTGTAAATCTAGAGAGAAAGTTATTTTAGCAATCATAGTATTTCATTTTACAAGAATACTAGCAATCATCAAATCCCTTTTCCTTTGGCCCAGTGGCATAAAACCTCATCTTAGGATGGAAGGAGTATCTCCTAGTGTTTGTTGCCATGGCTCTAGTTTTTATTCATCATCCAAGGTTTACTTTCTATTCTAGGGTAGCTTGAGAGAAACACACAGGCTTTAAATGACTCTGTAGAAAAACAGTTTCTGCAACACAACTGCCAGTAAAGTCACTGTAGACAACAAGTTTTAATAAGGGGAGGGACTTCAGCCTTCTCTTATTATCCTTTTCAATCATATTAGCAGGAGCCTCATGCACTCATAAATCAGGGAAGTAAAGCAATGAAAAAGACTCATGAAAAAGACTCATTAGCAAACTAATCTGCCTGACATATATTGCCGAAGTTAGTGTCTAAGTTCCCTGAAGGTCAGGGCTTTTTCCTCTTTACTCCAGACCCTTTCTCTCAGCAGAGTAAGACCGTGTTGGGGGCTGGTAGAAGGATGACAAACAAGAAACAGGTACTTTGTGACATGAACAGATCTGTGGCTGACTTATTCCTAGAGGCAACTGGTAAAAAGGTTAAATGTCAGAAACTTCCACGCTGATGAAACCCTGGACTTATGAGTCATAGCTTCAAGGCGTGGGTCAAGAAAGAAACAATCGAGTTGGTTAAGTTTTTGAGATGCTCTGATTTTCAGTGGGGTGCCTTTAAGAGGCAGGCACAATTGAAGAATACAGTTTCTTCACTTCCCACAGAATACTCTCTTTCAGTACTCAGAGCTGTCTTCTATCACGTAAAGGTTTGAAGAGGTAAAAATAAGAACAAAAATAGAAACAGAAAGAAAACATGATTTTGAGAGACACCAGTATAAGGTGGAAGAGTTCTTTTAGGATTAGGGAATGCAATGTCAGAAGAAGGCCATGAGCTATATCCTACTCTCAATTGAAAGTACTTTATAAATATAAACGTTTTATAAATAAAAGTTAAGGAATATGGCAACTTGTGTTGACAGATATAATGGGACTGCTGCTAGACTGGCAAAGAGGACTCAGAAATATAGTTGAAAAAATTGCTACATATATAGATTGAAATTATAAGGGCTGGCTAAGGAAGCTGCCCATAGGAACAGAACAACGTGAGGCATAAATAACAGCATTCCCAATGGCAGATCAGTAAAACCTCCCATTTTAGTTTGTAATTTCTGGTTCAGAATAGCAACCTAATCATATCACATGTATTCTAGAGTTAGGCTAAAAATGTCAACTGAGTATAAGCAGAGAGGTTTATCAACCTTAACCTAAAATCAGAGTCCTCTGTTACTGTTAAAGCTGCCACTTGTAAAGATGACTAAATGGATGTGATAAGATAAGTTCAGAAATTTCAAAGCTCCACTGTAACACCAGGCAGCTTCCAGGCTCAACTGTCAAGATGCTCTAATAAATGTAAGACAGCCCTAATATTACTAACAGCAGCAGCACAGGTCAGTAATTATTGTTGTACCCAAGACTAGCTAGCTTAGAGAAGTAAACTTATAATTATCCCAGCTACATTTCCACCACTAGGGTTTCCATCCAGCAGAATGCATTTAAGACTACACAGGTACATTTTTTACCCTTTTGACAGCAGGTGGTCTGGACACAGTGACAGGCTTATAGAATACATCTTAGTGTTTCATTAGGGCCTTGTTGTGACCATGGGAGCTTGGCACTATTTAATTCTAGCTAAACTCCAAATCAATAACTTGTTAAAGAAACTGTCCCCTTGAGGGGCTACCAGAGTAAAAAGTTACCAACCTCAGCTTGTTTGCACCAAACGCTGATGTTTTTACGCTGGGCTTTTGTGAAGTGGTCCCATGCCTTCTGTTTGGAGGCGGAATGGTACACAGCAACTATCTGCTCAACTGCAGCATCAAGTCAGTAGGCGGATCAGGCCAGAGTATGATCCAGCATCCAGTGATGACAAAAGAAAGGAGGAAAGAAATAAAAGGGAAGTATCAGGCTTGTTGTATCTTCTTGTTATGACACTATATTAAGCTGGCATTGTACTTAGAAAAAGCAACATGTGTTGGGGTACTGTGATTTGACTGGAGACTCAAAGGAAGAGGTATCAACATACAGAAATAAAAAAAGGGAACTGCAGAAGGTTTGGGGTAAAATGATGACTGAAGTTTCAATACAGACTGTGTATTCATGCAGTCAGAAGGGGCAAGAGTCATAGCCAAAGCTATTTAGTTTAGTACTACTGACCCCATACAGTATAGAAGCAAATGGCAAACTATAGCAACAACTTTCTACCACTGGCTCTTTTCATAAAGAAGCCCTATGAGATTAAAGTTGGATACTTAATTTCAATAGAATTCATACTTTTCCTATTCTGAGCTATGTTTAACCATAAGCGTCTAGTCAAAACCTAAGATGGACTGAATCTTTTTGAAGTCTACCCTAGATTAGGCTTGTTGACTGGAAAACAATGTGAAGTTTATGGAAGAATACTGTATAGATACAGGACTAGAGAATATTTTACAGAGTCTTTTAAAACGTCAAATGGGGAAATGTGTAATAATATTTTGGGACATGATTCTAATCAGTTCAAGAAAAGGGAAACTTAGACATGATCCTTTTAGGAAAAGAAAAGCAGCCCTATTCATAGTAAGAAAACCCAGAGGTGTTATTTTTCCCTTTACAGCCCTCTTTGCACCTTGTCTTCTAATGATTTAAGGATTTATATTCCCATGATGCTTGCTGTTCTTTTTCTACTTATTCTGAAGTCCTGAAGATATGTGTTTTCACATCCTAGATTCAATGCCCATGTATGCTTTCAAAATACAAATGGCAAATGGAACAACTCCTCCTTAGTTCCGATTATGTATGAGTCAAATATGAGAAATCAAGTATGGCAAGAGTGGACCATAATTGTTTAAAAGCAAAATCATAAAATTATACCCTTATTCTTAAGGTAAAGATAGTCCTTTACTAAAAGGACATAAGTGGATAATTTTATAATATGGTGAACAAAAAAACATTACTTGCAAATGTATTTGAACTATCTCACTAAAGAAATCTTGGATAGATTTGAAGTGGTACTTTTTTTGGAAAATGGCCATTTTGGTGGCTTTTTACCCCATCGAAATGACTATGACCTCCAGCAAAGGTAGTGGAAGAAAACTAAATACAAAATATAGACAGCAAATATTTTTTTATTTAATCACCTTGGGAGATAAAATTATATATTTATCACTAATATAAAGTCTTCTAAAAGCATATTACATGATGTTAATGATGCGAATCTAAAGAAAAGAGCCTTCAAATGCTGATGGCTACTTCCTGACTTCAGCAATAAACTATCCAACCCTCTACTGAGGCCTTGGGCTGTAATGGCCTAAGTATCTGTGTTTCTAAGGAGCTCAAGTTGGATTTACTAAAATAAATGAAAATAGGAGCTACCCACATATTTCCTGAGAAACTGGGGGTGGGGCGTTTGGCAAGGAGAGCACAAGGCAATGAATAAGGCTTTGCCCTTGACACAGGATGTCTCTGTAGTTCTGGGCTCCTGGTGACTAAGTGAAGTGTCCTCTCACCCTTCCGGAAGAACTCTATATTCCACTCACATTGAATGAGAATTCCAGAAAGGGCCTGCTTGAACTTCTCCTTTGCTTCTTCCATATCTTTCTCATGGGCCGCTTTTTCATTTACCAGGCGGCGGACATGGCTGTTGGCCGACTGGATCATGGAATAGAAGTTATTGGCGCTGCGACGGTTTACCTCTCCCCGCTCTATCCAGGTGAGCAAAGTCTGCACAGCTTCTGAGAATTTGGAATCATCTGAAAGAAAGCGAATCATCAAAGGCAGGGGTCCTCAAACTTTTTAAACAGGGGGCCAGTTCACTGTCCCTCAGACCATTGGAGGGCCAGACTGCGGGCCCTGGGACAAGTCGGCTGCTAAGCAGGACAGGCAGAGGTGGCAAAAACACCCGGTGGGCCAGATAATTGTTCTAGGTGGGCCGCATGTGGGCCGCGGGCCATAGTTTGAGGATGCCTGATCAAAGGTAACCAAATCTCAATCTATTTTTCCAACATGCTGGCAAAGAGGATACGATGGCTTTTTGGCAGTTGTGGTGGTTAATTGCATTGCTGAGGATAAGGAACCACACAGGCGCATTTGTGTACACACAGGCAGCGGGCAGGCAGACAGGATGAATGAAAGACTGAAAAGTAATCAGATTGTTTGCAGTCTATGAAGAATTTTCAGAAAGAAAACTGATTCTTCTTTCCTTAAAACAACAACAACAACAAAAAACTCCTGGAGGTGGCGCCTGTGGCTCAAGGAGTAGAGTGCTGGCCCCATATACTGGAGGTGGTGGGTTCAAACCCGGCCCTGGTCAAAACCAAAACAACAAACTTCAGTACTGATATTATAGTTTTTACATATTGCAAATTTCTTATCTCTGATTGTGTGTGTGTGTGAGAGAGAGAGAGAGATTAGTGAGGGAACTTTAGAATTCTACAATCCTATGTTTTAATGTGGAAAAGCAAACTTGAGTCCTGAGTTTAACCTGGATTTGATAGTAACTTTACCTTGGACCCCTGGAAATATAGTGTTCGAATGAGCCTTAGGAAAGAGGTAAGTGAGTAATTCTTTAGGTATAAAAACTTACATCTCTGACCTTTTACAATATCACTCCTGAATTCAATCCACAGCCCCAGGATTTCCACTTAGTTCTAGTCACAAACTATTTTGATGTAATTCATTTTAATTCTATATTTCTCTACATCTTTTTTCTCTTGCCTGAGGAGCCCTCCACCAAGAAGATTCTTCAGCTAGTTAGGAGTTATTCTCTAACTACTTAAGATAGTAGCACAGCTCTTCCAAAGCTGCTGGTCTAGCTCCCCCAGATAGCCACTTATTCTGCTGCTAAAGACTCCTGAGAGGGAAAGTCCATTAGCATCCCACTGAAGCCCCATTCTAGGGCTTTACATCCCTCTCTGGCCAGAAACTCTTATGTCAAGTGGAAATTTCTTTTACTACAATTTGAACTTCTTGCCTCTTTGTCCTTTTGTTCAGTGTAACAAGAGGTCAGCCTCCCCTTTGTAGCAGCTTTTCATTTCCTTTCTTAGATGCTTACGTTGATGGTCAGTTTTTGCTTTTCCGGAGGGCCATACAATAAGAAAATACATGCTTTTGTTATTTTATTTTATTTTCTAACTTAAATTGATTTGTTTGGTGTTGTGTGAATAGGCAAGTTTGGGACCTGGCATTTTACCAAAGCTTTCAGCCTTTTGAATTTCTCAAAATGTACCATTATTTCTGTCTTTATTCTGGACTCTATGTTTACGTCTTTTTCCTTGCAGGAAGTCAAAATCGATTATTAGAGATTTCTTAAGACTTCTTAAATGCGTGAATCCCTTAGGCTATGTGGTGTAAATAAGTCTGGTAAATGAAATCAACCTGGAAAGTGGAATTAGCAGTATCTTGCTGAGCTGAGACCACAAGAAATAGGGAAAATTCATATTATTAGAGCGGGCTTGGCGTCATCAGTGAGATCAATGGGATACCAACACCCATTCAATAAAAATACACCATACTCAGAAAAATAAGAAAGACTGGATTTTAGCTACTAAGATAGAAGACCAGGCAGGGAAATTAATGTTAAATTAGTGAAATGTTCTGAGACTTAAACAAGGGAATAGGAATCAAGACAATGGGAAAGACAATGATTTAGTGATGTCTAGAAGTCTTCATAGTCACCGTTTGAAATAAATTGGCTTTTTTTTTTTTAAAGACAGAGTCTCACTATGTCGCCCCTGGTAGAGTGCTGTGGTGTCACAGCTCACAGCAACCTCAAACTCCCAGGCTTAAGCGATTCTCCTGCCTCAGCCTCCCAAGTAGCTGGGACCACAGGCACCTACCACAATTCCCGGCTATTTTTTGTTGCAGTTGTCCTTGTTGTTCACCTAGCCTGGACTGGGTTCAAACCCGCCAACCTTGGTGTATGTGGCTGATGCTGTAACCACTGTGCTACAGGTACCAAGCCAAATTGGCATTTTTAAGTAATTAAAAAGTCTTTTTTTAAGCTGTTGGTAGCTAAGTCATTGAATAATCTAAGAAGAATATACACTGTGACTAATTCCTGGGCTCTACTTTCTCATCTTTAAAATGGGTATTTTATCAGAGTTTTTCAGAGTCACATCAGGGTCTATCATCCTGATTCACTCATTTGACTTAGAATTCAAAAGTAACTTGTATCTACTATGAAAGGGGATGCTTACAGGTCCCATGTCATAAATCACACCTAAAATTCTCGGATGTGGAAAAGTGAGGAAAACCTGTTGTTTTTCACTTTCTTTTTTCTGGAAAGAAAAAATGCCATCCCTCAAGACAATGAAGGAACAGAGACACAGACGACAAGGACACATTTCCTGGTTCTTGAGTTACTAGGTATATCTCTTTATCTGCAGGGCTTCAAGATATGAAGTGCTAAGAATCCGTCAGTGCGAAATTCAAAAGGGTAACTGCCAACAACACGATATATTTATTAAACTTCCCTAAAGAGAAGCACTCTTTCAATCATAAAGCTTGCCTTCCATACCTTTTAGTTTTTCAGCAACAATGCTGCATTCGTGATCTGAATAGTGGACCACTGGGGGCGGGGATGGTGGACGCAATCTTTCTTCTTCCATCCTTCTACGGTGGCGCTCCTCTCTGGCTAGCATACGCTGTTTACATTCCCACTCATACAGGTCATCTCGAGCCTGTGCAAAATCAACGTGGAGCCGTCCTGTGTCTTTCTTGTCAGTACTAGAGCCCAGGCGAATGCGGTAGCCTAAATTCACCAGAGGGAGAGAAAGAGAGAGGCATGAATAAACACCTATAAATACTTTTCCATGTTCAGTGTTTCAGATGAAGCTGTATCAGTTTCACGTGACCACAGAACCCCCAAATCTTTCCCTATACCTAGAAAGGTAAATCATCAAAAGACCTGGATTACAGTCTCATCTCTTATAATAGCTACTATTCTAAAGGTTGTGTCAGTCTTGTTCTTAAGAGTTCTATTCTTCCATCTACTGCCTTAACTATGGCTAAGGGTGGCTCTGTGGCTAATTGTATCAAGATGTCTTATATGGCATCAAGGGCACAGAGGAGTGGAACAGGTAGTGGTGCCTCTAAGTAACTTCAAGAGTGTCAGTCTTACCATTACACAGATTTTGGTAAAACTTAAATGCATTAACTTGGTATTTGAATCCCTAAAATGGCTTCCTAGAAACATTTGACAAATATAAACTAAATTTTCTGGAAAAAAATCAAATATGATGGGCAGTGGTGTGTAATTCAGATTACATAGAATTTGGGATCCTTAAATAGTGTGATTGTGATATGGTGGAATAGGACTAGGATTCATAAAAGCAGGATTCAACTCCCTACCTCCACTTTTTTTGCACCAAAAATATACTACTCAATTCATGTCTTTTAACAAAATAAAAAAGTACTTTTCAGTTTCAGGAGATGAGTTAGATATTTCCTCCCACATGTACTTATTTCATTTCATTCTCAGCATAAGCTTGCAGGGTAAACACTTTACCAAAGAGAAAACTGAGTATCACACAGGTTAGAGAGGTTAAATGGCTTGCCCTGGGTCAAATAACTAGCAAATGGTAGAGATGGTACTTGAATTTAGAGTCTAAATCCATTGTGCTTTCTGCTATTCTAAACTGCCTCTGAACAATAGTACTCACCAGAGACTTTTGCTTCTGGCTAAGATAGAGTAACAGAGGTTAAATATATTCTGTCCCTTAAACAGCTAAAAATGTAGACAAAACATGAGGTCAATCAATTAAGTTCACAAACTGGTCCTAGAAGAAGTGTTACATACCTCCTTGCTGAATATCACTAAGCTCATCTTCGAAGTACTCCCCTTGAGAAGCTATACACCAATGCCAGCGCCTAGTCTACCCTTAAAAGCAAGTTTGGAACTCTTTCTGGAATGGCCATCAGAGCTGTCATTGTAGGAGATCTGACAATTAAATTCATGAACTCATCCTAGAAAAAGCACTTTGATGGATGGACTAGGCACTGGTAGTGTGCATAGCTTCCCAAGGAGAGTACTTTAAAGGTGACTATAGGGATATTCAGCAGGGAGGTATGTAGCACTTTTTCTAGGATGAGTTCTTGAACTTAACTGTCTGACCCTGTATATGAAATAATGGTTTTTAAAACACAGAACATCAGACAATGGAGACAGTGATCACTGAGAGACAAGCACCAAATGAAGTGATCCCTATAATTGCTCCAGTTTATTGCCTGGAGAGAGTGCTAAAGCACAGGGAGGGAAAACCAGACAAAGCATGGCGGCCTTCCCACATTGAGATTGAACTGGGAGCCAAGGGACACTATGGCAAATTGAGCTCACAAGGCAGAGTGTCAGAAAGAAGAAAGTGGCACAGAGAAAGAACTCCAGAGACCTTTCGGGGGTCCTCCACTATTAGTTAGCTGAGTATTAATGTTTACATATATGTGGAAACTACCCAGGCATTAGAAATAATAGTTCCTGGGGCTCCCATAGGGATGAGAATAGTTACTTTTTCCACCGGCCAGAGTAGAAAAACTCATACTTGATAGAGCATTGGGTAATCACGAGTGTTTTGCCTTTATAGTGAAGAAAAATTAACCTTAAACTAAACAGCTATGATTCCACTGAACAAACCTAAAAAAAGCAAGACTTAAAAGGACCAAATTTTTCCAAGTTACTTAACTGCATTCCAGAAAAAAGTTCAAGAATATTTATAGAAATAAAAAATACCTTTCACCAAATAAGGTAAAATTTATAATGTCTAGTATCCAATTAAAAATTTATTATGAATAATATTTTCTGCAAAGAAGCAGGAAAGATGAATAAAGATTAACAAAACAGATCCAAACAGGTCCAGAATATAGATATTACATACTATGTAAGGACATAAAAACAACTATTAAATTTGATTTCATATGCTCAAGAAGCTAGAGAGGCTCGGCGCCTGTGGCTCAATCGGCTAAGGCACCAGCCACGTACACCTAAGGTGGCGGGTTCGAATTCCCAGCCCGGCCAGCCAAACAACAATGGCTGCAACCAAAAAATGGCCGGGCGTTGTGGCGGGCGCCTGTGG